>VUQR01036053.1:0-30589 GCA_015108515.1 Hemichromis elongatus
TGTTAGAGGGTTGTTTTTTTTGGGGGGGGGGGGGGGTTATTGGCGCCCTCTTGTAAAAATAATTAGATTGCAGATAGGGGGCAGGTGCTAACAAGAATTTATTCTTCTTCCTGCTCCTTTTCACCCATGGGTGCAGTGTTATATTAATGGGAAGGACGTTCTGTATGTAGGAAACGAAACACTGTTGAACCATATGTGAAATAAATAAATAAAGAAGATTGTACACGACTGTACGATCCTGTTGCTTTTAATGATGTTCCAGTTCAGGATCTGAGAGACATGCAGACAGTTGTCTGTGAGCACTCAACAAAGACTTCTCCTCCTGTAGCACTTATGTAGCGATGCTGTCTGAGCGGCAATGCTCAGGAGAAGATACTGCAACGGCGTCCTACGCCTTCAAGTTGGGGATAAATGTACAACTGAAAAAGTGTGGGTGTTTCATAATTGCATTCTTCTATTTGAGATTAAAATTGATGCTAAAATGTGTCTGCTTCCCTTGCAGACCCTTGGATATCTTCAGCGCTTGTCTACAGCTCTTAACATCCTCGAGAAGTACGGCTGTAATCTGACCAATCCCAACAGGCCAAAGTACTGGAGGACTGTAAAACACAACAACCCTGTGTTCAGGGCCACAGTCGATGCTATCCAGGTAATGATGAAGTATTATACATCCTGCTGTAAAAGAATATTGCTTAAAAAAGGAAAATCAAAAGGAAATAATGGGAATCACACTGACTGTCAGGCTGCTGTGTGAGACACATGCAGCCATTTTTACCCCTCAGACGTAAAAGGCTGACAGGGTTCAGGTCACCCTGCTCGGTGGCCAGGTAGGCAGTGCAGATGTGAATGCAAAACTTTTAGAACGAGTTTCAAATCAATACCATCTACGACGAATTTAAATTACAATGGCCTTAGTTGCGAGGTCAAAGGTCAAGTTTTACTGAAAAGAGAAGTGAAAATTGGCTGTGCTGCAAAGCTGACAGACTGGTACATGAGAATGAGGTACAAATGATGGACCGGGAAATGTGCCAAAGAGGCAAAACAACATCAAATGTTAATTATTATCCAACTCACAAAGCTTCAGCTTCACTCAACGACAGAAAACTTGAATGAATGCAACAAGAAACTCAAAGTGGAGCACACACTCTTAGGCACGGAGGGTCAAACAAGCAAGCTTAACACATATGAGTGACTCCAAAAGGAGAACAAAGAGTTGAGAGAAAAGCCTGACTGTTTGCAAGGACTAGAGAGGTCTTGATGCATTCTCAACCATCCAGGTAAATAAATTATCATGACCATTAAACACTGGCCATGAGTACCATTCACAGAGAGTTGGGGAATGGCTGCAATCACAGCATTGTATGATGGTGACAGATGTACCCTTAGGCCTCTCCTCCATTCAGAGATGGTCTTTCCCTTTTCACGTAAATGGCCTCCTTGACTCCGCCCTCAAACCAGTGTTCCTCCCTGTACTCATGGCCATTGATCAGTGGTCATGAGAATTTGCATAACTATGATGAAGGAATTGACCTCCCAGCCCATTGTTCCTTCAGTCATTGTGCAAATGTGCTGTTTATAAGGCTGTAAACCTGCAGTGAGCTGAGACTGAAGAAGTCACCTGGGTGAGTGATGAAACGTTTCTCCCACTGAAAACGCCACGTCCAGATGAACAGCATCAACCTTTGAAGACTTCCTAGAGAGATTGGAAAATAACAGCTCACCAGTTTCTCTGGAAGATTAGCCACAGAGTTACATCAGCAAATAAATGCAAACACAAGGAAGCGATTTCAACAATGGCCAAGGAGGTGAGAGCTGTAGATGCACATTTTCCCTGATTCGAACTGCAAGACATCCAAAAGCTATCAGAGGAAGGTTGCCCTCATCCCTACATTTAATGGGAGCGATTAGGTTAGGTGTTGAGTAACAAGTCTCCACTTCGCCTAGTTTCTTGTAGATGTGTGGAGGAGGTGTTTGGACCCACCCACAATAAAAGTCCACCACCGAAAATGATGTTTTTTAATGTACAAAACGTCATCAGCAGGCGCAGCTCCTTCACGATCACAGCTTCATGGCAGCATCTCTTCCCTTCATCCTCCATCTTTCCTTGTTGTTCTTGTTCATGTAGTGACAGTTCCAGTGCCAACAGGCAGCTATGCTAGCTGTAATCACCCAGCATGTGTGTGTCTGAGTGTTCAAATAACTTTTGTTTCTAATATAATTGTCCCTGTTGAAACTAATTAGTTGTGGATTCTTAAATTTTCTCTTTTTTTAATTTTTATGATTCATGTGATCACAGCTCTGTGTGAAAATGTCACAGTTCATAAGTCTAGCTCACGTACACGTTTCATATCATGAATTAAGATCCTGGTATACTGCCCAGTCCTCCTTTGGTACCGTACAGTGATGCTTGATGACCAGTGAGATGTTTCCTAGTGGAACACATAAACATTTGTTTTTCTTCTTCTTTGTTTTGTTATAATTGCTTCTTTAGTCCAGTTCTGCAGGTTTTCTGTGTGTTCTGGTTCTTCCTATCTCGTGAGGACCAAAATCTGATATGTACCATACTGGTAGGGACCAAAAGCCCTCGTGGGGACCAAAATGTCGGTTCCCACGAGATTCGGGACATTTTTCACACTCCAAATGTGGTTTTAGTGTCAGGGTTACAGTTGGGTTATGGTTAGGTTTAGGCTCAGGGTTAGGCATCCATTTTTGAGGGTTAGGGTAAGCGGCTAGGGAAAGCATTATGTCCCCACGAGGATAGCAAACCAGACGTGTGTGTGTGTGTGTTTTCAAAACGGTACAGTAAAGTGTTTAAAGTGTTTTCTGATGAGCGTTCAGAATATGCAGACTAGTAAGAAATGTCCCAGTTACCTCTGCTGGTACCACTAACATTTGGTTTCCTTCCACCCTGTTGTTATGTTCCCAGGGAGGACGCGCCGTTCTCTGTCTCTATGGTTACTCTAATCAGCAGCCGGATGGACTCAGTTTCCCTGATGATGTCACAGATCCGGATGTGGGCAGAGTTGCTGCAGTAACTCTGGAAGTGATGAGCCTGAGAATGGAACTAGAAATGCTGATCAAGGTTTGTGTCCAATTTCTGTTTGCATATTACTAGTTATCCCTGTGCCAAGCCGACTTTAGTTTGCTACCGAACCAAAGACAGTTTAAAAAGGTTGGGTTTGACGTGACCTGTCAGTTCGACGTGTCTGTAGATCAGGTCATCCAGTAATCGGAAGGTCAGCATTTTGTTACCGGCTGCTCCAGCCTGCATTAAGTTTCCTTGGGCAACGAACCCTCCTGGACTTATCACCAATGCATTCATTGGAGTGTGAATATGTGTGAATGTTGGATATAAAGGGTGAATGAGGATGATAAAAAGAGTGCTAAGGTACATTTGAAAGGCACTAAATATGAATGAGTTCATATGTAACAATGTCTGTTTACTGCATATTCTTGTTTTTGGTGAGTGTGAACTCTTCGCTGTGAGTTGTCGTGAGTATCTGGCAAAGTTGATTGTTGTATATGAAACCTTATATTCCACATGCGTAATAAGGGGACCAAATTCTCCAATAGTAGATGGATCATAAAATCATGCTTAGGTATCAAGTTTCTATGTGGATAAAGAGTGTGTGGTCAACAATCTGATGCACTCAAATATACTATGAAAAACTATGTTCATTATTTGAAGTAACAACAGCAAAAGCAAATTCTAGTTTTCGTATTTTGCAAGAATAATGTCAGAAGACCCGTTGCTACTGTCAGCACTCACTAATCCTAAACCCGAAATCCTGGAAAACAAGTCCTGTTCTGACATGAAGTGTTGCGTGAGACATTCAGAAAGCAAATGGATCTCATATTGAGCTACGCCCTCAAGAAAATCGTGCATTATGTCAAATAATTAGTAATTACAAACATGGAAAAACTGAAATGTGGATTTTTTTTTAAACCATATGAAAATGCATTTCAAACACACAGGATCATCTTCCCTGTTTAAGAATCACTCTTCTCAATTAAACAGAAGCAGCAGAAACGACGGCCACTGAATGACTCATTCAAACCAAGGAGTTTGTGTATTCCTAGATTATCTCCAGTGATCTGTGAGATTGTGCCACATAACAGAAAATCAAAGACTTAGCCCGTGGCTCGCCAGTGTTCATATCAATGATCAGTGGTTCCAGTGTAACATAATCATACTTGTGCAGATCTTGCCTGTGAAAAAGTGATATCTAAATGAATGTTATTCAAAACCAAATTAAATTTTGGAGGCAAGTTTCTTACAGCAAATTAAACAAATTTGTGAATTCCGCATTTGGAGCCAAGACGATTGGCTCTTTCAAAGTCATCATAGTAGAGTTGAATGTGTAATGTGTGTCTTTTAGCTGAAAGTTTTATAATAACTGGCATCAGAGCAGTGAGTGTAAGTACCAGGCTCTGACCTACACGCCTTCTTTAAGAGACCACACATTTGTCCATGTGAACCTCGTGTTTCTAATAAAAGTATCCCTTACAGCTACTCCATCATAAACACCAGATTTCTGATTTTACCTGTTGTCATATCTTACTCCCAATGTTATTTCAACTGAGTCAAAACCTTTGATGTTTCTGTTCTGTCCCAATATCTTCGCCATTTCAAGAGTGCTGCATCCTTCTGAAAGACTTTTTACAATTTTTGACTTTTCAGAGTCCATTAAATCTCTTATTTGCCCATTTTGCCTGATGGAGAGAAGCTGCCTAATATTGATCTCCTTAGGCCACACCCTCACTCGTTACCCAAATACAGATCATCTGATATACTTAAATCCAATAAGCACTCAAGTTTATACAGCTTGAAGTTGGACAATATGCGTAAAAATGATGATATGGCCAAAATACCCACTTGCCTAATAATTGTGCACACAGTGGATATAGCTATGAAGATGACATAACAAATTATTATAACCTCCTTAATATCTTGATTACCTTATGAAAGGGCAGACGTCTTTTAATCAATCTCGGCATCATAAGCACTCATTTTTGAAAAAAAGTAGTAATTGTACCAGCAACAGCAAGGAGACCCTTCCTGGGTCACCGGCTGATGACTAAGAGTGTCGGGATTAACGGAAAGCTCTTAACTTATATTCATGCCAAAAATCAGATCAATCTTTTAGAGATGCATGAAACAAAACATGGTGTCACATGTGTATGTATATATAGATATATATTTATATAGCTATATATAGATATAGATAGATAGATATAATACTGTACGTATATGAACAGACACCACTGCCACATGCACTGTAGTTTTTGCTTGTGTAGAAAAGTTAAGCATTAATTACAATGTGTTCGGTTTGATCTCAGGAGGCTCATCCTCACCCTGAATTCTATGAGAGAATCATTCCCACGCTCAGACACAAGGTGAGTCTCTTCTCTTACACGTTTCATTTAAGTGGCTAAAGCAGTGACTCTCAAACTGCAGGCAATGGAAGCACTGCAGGTGGTGCATGGATGAAACCCTAATAAAGCTTAATAATTCACATTCAGATAAGCAGTGATGAAAATTATATATGCCAAGAAAGCACGAGGCATGTCATTTGGAGCAGGTCATGACTGGGCTCATGTCATTATGTGAAAGAAGGAAGAGAAAAGCTGTAATGATCCTCTTGTTAAAATAAATCTTCTGGGCATTTTTCTTGTCCTTCAGACATATTTCTGATTGCTACAGTGCCGGACAGGATGGGCACTCTCAAACCTGATGCACAGTCATTGGCTAAGAAACAGTTTTTAGTTTTTCACTCTAACTCCGTTTAGCTAACCCGAGTTCCTTGATCTGCTCAGCTGGCCTGCTTGTACACGACCCAGCCCCCTCTGTCGTAGCCCCTCCCCCTTGGTCACAGCTTCAAAAAGACTCCAATCTGTGTAGACGTAGCAGGCTTGTCAGTAGAAAAACTTCTCCTTTATTTATAGAGTTATACGTGTGCTTATTTGTGGCTCTGTGGTACAGGCACACATTTCTGCATCACTGCCATTCAAAGACAATTTCTATATAGTTTATTTTATGCAATAGTCAATACTGAACTGTACATGTAGACTTCCTCAAGGAAATTATTTTTTATTCAGTATTTTCATAAAAGCCTTATTAAGAGAGGGAAAAAACACATGAGGTTTAAGGCCTGGACAAGTTTGAGACCTTTTGTCCTCCATGGTGGAAAATGGCTGTAAATAAAAACGGTATCACTTATCCAGCTCCCAGTTTGACAAATTCTGCACTCAGCTTTGATGTTCCTGACATGCTTGCATTTAAATCCATCTCCCAGGTCTCTCTGTGTACCTGGCTTGTATCGCTACCCTCCTTCCTTCTTTCACATAATGGTATGATCCCAGTCAGTCTTTTTAATGCGATTGGCCGCATGATGTGCCCATCAAAAAGTCCCACCCCTGTCTGCATGGATTCTCAGCATGGCTGAAGATTTGGATCCCATATAACGACAGGCCATTAATAATTGACATTTGAAATGATCTCGCGGGCTGTACCATGTACCGGGGTCCGTTTGACATCCCTGCTGTAACAGGACAAGCACAGAGATTAATCCTCTGTCAGATCATTCATTTGGTTCAATGGTGCCTTTAATCCCGACTTACACTCTTCAAGTAAACCTTCAAATAAACTTTGTGAATAATTTGTTCGCCTACATCTACTCTTTCAAAAATTGTTGGAATAAAAGAGGTTAAAAATCATTCTATAATAAAAAAAAAACAGCGTTCTTCCCTGTCCAGGATGTGTACATCCTCATCACTGAAGGAGCGTCCACTGGCCTGTAGGTGTGAATAGACTGCAGAGTCCTGGTCTGACCAGGTGGCTCTTCTGTGTTGGTCCATCCATTTAACCAGAGTTTGTTTGGTTTCCCTGATGTATAAGTCCTGCCAATCCTCCTGGCACCTAACAGCGTATACTATGTTACTCTGTTTGTGTAGGGGGACCTGATCCTTAGGGTGGACCAGTTTTTGGCGCAGCATGTCTTGTGGGTTAAAAGCCACAGAGACACAGTGTTTAGAAAAAATGCATCTGAACTGTTCTGATACCCCTGACACGTACGGCATCACTACAGCTTTTCACTTAGTCAGCAGTTGTCCTTCTCTCCTGGATCAGCTGAAGTTTTCTTTAGGCGCTTTCCCAGCTTTGACAAATGTCCTGATATTGGCTTTATTGCTGTATTTGAAATATGTTGTGCTAAGGTAGAGGTCTGTCAGGGTATGATCGGGGGTCAGGCTGGTTCTGTTGTAGTGTAGCCAGTCTGCTGTAGTGAAGAGAGACCCAAGTGTGAAAGCAAAGCTGTCAATTTAATGGTCGATATATGTTTCTGCCCTCACAAATAGCCATGAGCTGTGGAAAGGGACTGACAGAGTGAGACTGTGGATGCATGTGAACGGTGGCCTATCTCTACCTTAGAGTTAAAAAGAGCCAGCTGAGCTATTTTGGGCATCTGAACTACCTGAACTCCCTCATTGGGATGTCCCAGTGGGAGGAGACCCAGGACACACTGGACAGGGATTATGTATCTCAGCTGGCCTGAGAATGACTTGGTAGCCCCGCAGGTGGGCTTCAGTTTAAGCAGAGACTTTCAGATCTCACTCTCACCATCCATTTTCTCATATGGACTTCTAATGATGATTGAGGGTCATGCCTTATATTCTTCTAATTATCCCCTTTATTAGCCTCCTCTTATTATCTACATACGTTGTCTTCATGATTAAGTTTTTAATGAAGCCATATTGATATTAATATAATATCACACAGAGGGAACCATCTGTAATTTTAAAGTCAGCCACTTTTCTTTTTTCTTAGGATGTGGGACTCAACACTGATGCTGTGATCTCGTCATGCCACGCAGACAGCCACACCAAGTCTCTAGCGTTTTCCCTGTACCGTCGATCCTCCAGAGAGAGCACCCATGGCCACTCTCTCTCTACCAACAACCATAGTCTCAGGTCCATTCAGGTCTATTCCACCTTCTCAAGTAAACATCCAGGTTAGCTGGGAAATCCATGTCTGACTCCCTCTCTGAGCCATCACTCAAGCATTTACAGTTCTACAAGTTATTTGATTGAAAGTAACTGCTCTTTCTCACAGTCATTGTAAAAAGTACTTAGTGAACATAGTCTTGTTTTAAGGATTAAATTTTTTTTAAATTCGGTAAAAATAACTTTATATCAAGAACAAACCATGACATATTGCATATATATACAAAACCCTTACTCTTAAAATAGCAGCTATGTGCTGCTGATCAAATGGCCCATCTAAGAGCAGATGTTTGTGCAGGTTTGTGGTCTGAAGCATTCGGGTGTGTTTCATAAATTTCCAGGAGTGGAAATCCCAACAACTACACCGCACAGTCAGAGCATGCAGTGCACAGAGAAACTGCAAAAAAATCCAAGAGCTACATCCCAGTTTGCGTGTTAAAATTATGGCAGTATAATCAGAAAAAGACTGACAAGGTAATGTGTCTCTGGAAAGGGCTGCCAGGAGAAAGCCTCTTCCCTGATAGAATGGTGTGCATCTGAATAAACCACGTGATATGCTTTGAACTATCATGTCATGTTTGGAGAAAACCAAGCAGAGCGTATGAGCACAAATACTTCATCACAACTGTCAGCATTGTGACAGAGAGGTCATTGAGACAACCATGTGCATTTTTGGCTTAGTTTTTGTTAGAGAATTAACGACATGGTGTAAATGTCACGTGTTATTGTTTATTTCAGGTTATCTCAGGTTTACCAAATTTCAAGACTTGGTAAGGACTAGATTTTTTTCACATCCGGATTCGTTAAACCCCGGAGTTCACAGAGGTTGGATTTCTTTTCTTTTTTACCATCTAAATTTCAGACCACTGACTGGTGAGATAAGCCATAGTTGAAGGCACCCCCTTGGCATGGACACAACAAAGTGCTCAGGCTGTTGACCTGGGGCCCAAACATACTCATCCCAATCCGATCAAGCATCCATTGAAAACAGTAAAACAAACCGGACTGACAATGTGCCAGATTCAGATTGTACAGGACAAGCCCAGACCTTCTGTCTGTGGCCCAAAGTGTCAGCGCTGCGTTGGTGGGACACTGGAAACCTGCATAGTATTAGCTGTTTGGTGTATGTTCACATATATCTCTAAAAGTGTAAGCGTGTTGTGTTAGTGGGCCCTGGGTAAATGACATATTCAGTGTAGTTTGTAGCTGAAAAGCATACCATGTTTACTACTGAAGAGTTCCCACTAATGTTTGCCTGTATTATTTGGCTGGTTTGCCTACCATGAAGAGCAGGTGGAGGGCAAGCAGAAGGTTGGTGGTTCATCCAGTCTTGATGCTAAAGACACTAAACGTCCATCCATGTGTCACCATGGTGTGGACGAGAGTGTGTGACACCTGAGTGGGTAAATATAGCTTCAGTCTGTAGGACTAGAAAAGCAGTCAGTTTACCCTGAAGGCCAGATGTGCGAATTGAGTCTCACCTGTGGAAGGAAAGATTTTAATCATGATGAGTTCTTATGTTGTATTTTTACCACTTTCTTGCTTTAATAGTTTATTATTGGTGAATTGGTACAAATGATAGCAGACAGCAGTGTGTCATTGCTGCTGTGTTTCTCTGACAGAGAACTGCGCTATTTGTGGAATATTCCGTATCTCAGCCCACTGCCTCACCTGCCTCCAGGGTCTGTGCTCAGACTGTGACAGACTGTATCACTCCCACGCTGAGAGAGCCAACCACCGTCGAACAGCTGTCACGTCAGCATCGTCATCCAAAAACAGGAGCAGTGACGGGTCAGGATAAGCAGTTCTTGGCAAAATGTACTTTGTCCTAGCATTTGAGCCAGTTAATAGTAGAAGTATTAGTTGTAAACAGAGTATGACAATACTATATGTTGAGATAGACATCTTGACACATAAGCTGCTAAGAGCTTCTGATTTGAGATGTTGCTTTGCTGCTGCTCGGGTTCTTTCCATCTTTTTTCCCTGATCATGTCTTAGTCTCACTCCATCAAAGAGTATTGCTGTAATGGTGTTGCTGGTTTAACTTTTTTCATCTGAAATTAGATGTTTTTGCTTTTCAAGTTCTTGCACCTGGCGCTGCCTTCACTGCACTAAAGTCAACTCTATCCAGGATGTGCTCTGTGAAGAGTGTGAGCAGCCTCGCGTGGAATCCCTGGGCTCTAAAGACGATAAATGCCAGCCTGCTACTATCGTCGGTCTGTTATCCTTTGGTGTATCTCAGGCTCTAGCAATAGCATATTGTTATGTCTTTTATTTTTCTGAGGGTTTTTTTCTCAACACGGAGATTGATGGGTGGCACAGGGTCACTGTTTCCTGATGACATGGAGCTTCTTGGTTTGGCCAATAGTCAATATATCAGTATCTGCATTTATAACTGCCAATAAATTACATTTACAAACACAGAGGAAAGCTCCTTCAACTATGTTATCAGTGTTATTATAACACAGTTTGTCCAGCAGAGGGCACTCCTCAGCCTCCATGCTGGCAGTTCTTATTTGGCACACTACAATCACCAACAGAGTTGTTGGGCAGAAAATAAACAAGTAACCTATGAGTTGTTAAAGCAGGAAACCACCATTATTATTATAGTACGCAGTCATTGTCTTAGTTAGGTATCCATGAAGAACATAAAGTATTCATAAAAAAACTACATATAAGATCTACAAATAAATCTGTTTATTTTGAGTGTGTATCAAAAACTTCCATTATTTAATTTGTCATGATGATTTTTGTTCTTTGTAACAGAGTAATTCTCACAGACCTCTGTAAAGCTCAGTTTGATTAATTAGAAGAGAATAACGTGATGTTTGTATCTGTCGCTGTTTTTGTTTTTTTTAGAGTGGCAGTGTAAGAGCTGCACTGTGGTGAATGCAGCCAGTAGTGTTCTGTGTGAGGTTTGTGAACGACCTCGTTTGGCGACGCGACCTCCGGAAACCCCATCACACCCACCCATAACCCCGCCCAGACCACCAGCACCAGTACTGGGGATGCCCGGTGACCCTGACAGTCAGGTTAGGTGTGTGAGTGTGGTCACGTTCCTGTGCAGCAATCTGTTGACTTTAACAGCGTTCACTGTTCGCTGTGGTTAGTGACTCTCTGTAACTCTGCTGCAGTGGGTGTGTCAGTTCTGCACCTATCTGAACTACTCTCCGGCTACGGTGTGTGAGATGTGTGACCTGGCTCGCCCAGAGCCTGCACCTCTGCCAGTGAAGCTCCGTCCTCCCTCTCCTGTTAGACGTGTTCCTGCTCTGCCAATCAAACCCAAAGAACCTGCTCCTGAAGATCTGGACTCCTGGAGGCAGAATCTGATAAAGGAGGAGGGGCTAAAGCTGATTCAACTAATCAGAGCAAGTCACTGTACTGTCTTTATATCTAGATCCAGATTTCTTTTCATGTTTTAACACAAGTTCATTTGTTCTTTACATCTGTGTCAGCACGGAGAGAAGAAAGGAGTGAGTCCAGAGGAAATATACACAAGCCTGAGGGTAGCTGGGGACAGCAACATCTTGCCCTGCAAGTGGTTAAAGACTGAGCTTCCCCTGCTGTTAGACCAGATCAGGATGTTGGTGGCAACATCCTCTCTTCAGTCCTTTCCCAATAAAACCCTAACTGAAGATAAAGTCAGTAACCTTCTCGAATCAAAGTCCTGTTAAACCTGACGATTCACCGTGATATGTTTCTCTGACTATAGTTCTGTTTTCTGAAAGTGAAATTGTCCTGTTACACAGAATAACATAACACAGGATCTCGCCAAGGAGGCTGGCAAACTACTAGATCTTGCAGAAACAGAAAGTGTGATCCAGCTTTCCAGAGCAGAAGCCAAGCAAGCCTGGCTTACAGCAGGGGGCGACACAGAGAGAGCTGCCAGACAAGCTCTGAGAGACAGACTTGCCAAGGTGACGTTTGGTCAGACGTTTAGGATTGTGCACTTATATTTCATGACTCTACCCTCTGTGTAGACATTCAGTTATATTTCTTCATTCTATCCTGTCAGGTGAAGGAGCTGTGTGCACTCGGCTTTAGCGATGAAGCTCGCTGTCATGAGGTTTTACGGCAGAGTGGTGGTGAGGTGAGAGGAGCCTTGGCGTTGCTACAGCAACCACTTCTAGAGCCCTTCCACAAACGCATCTGGAGTGAGAAACCTGAGCCTCCTATCGATATCCACCATCCCGACAAGCAGGTAAAAGCACAGACGAAATGTGTGATGTCACTCACCGGTTTAGCCGGTTCCAGATTTTTAGTTTATGGCCACATCGTGTTTTTTTTCCTGTAGAATGTGGAGGTTTTTTCAAATGCGTCATCCTCATTTCTTTATATTCTGTGTCCAAGGAGTCAGGTTTTCTTGGCAATTTTTTTAAAGTGCTCATTAGCAAATGTTCTCTGGGCTGGTCTTTCAAAGTTTTTCTTTGGACATTGCTGTTTTTTTGTCATTTTCAGTCCAGTCTGCGGCATGCCAGATCCATGAAACTTACGTACGAAGTAGGTCGGGTGAAAGATACAGCAATAGTTGCTTTCCCAAGCTGTGGTGGTTTAGTCCTGCATTTCAGCCCCATGGTGTTGGAGAGCTTGTGAAAATCAGATTTTGATCCACTATTTAATACCACTTAAAAAGAGTATGATTGAGAGCAGCTTTATTTTTCATCGTGGCAATGTTTGCAAACCCACTGCCAGTGCATTTAAAGCATACTGGATAGAAAGATACACAATGCAACACTGTTAGGCATGAATTGACCTACCCAGAGCCCAGACCTCAACATTATTGATGTGGTGTGAATTATCTCCACAGAAAATGTTGGGAAAACAGCCACCATCCAAACCAGAGATTTGATTTCATTTTCATTTATATAGCTCCAAATAACAACAACATTTGCCTCGTCGTGCTTTACATTATAAGGTTAAGACCATACAATAATACTGAGAAAATCCCACCAATCAGAGGAACCCCTATGAGCAATGGCTTGGTGACAGTGGGAAGGAAAAACTCCCTTTTAACAGGAAGAAACCTCCATCAGAACCAGTCTCAGGGAGGGGCGGGGCCATCTGCCACAACAGTTTGAGGTTGCGTGGAAGAAATCAGAGATAAGCCATTAGTAAAAGAGTGAAGTGCTGTATTTGAGTAATGTGGTATTATGGTTATTTAAGACTTCAGACTTTGGTTCTGGATTCAACAGGAAGCCAATGAAGAGAAGCCTTCAGCCTGTGTTGAAGAAAAAAGACGGTCGTACCAGTTTTCAAAAGAGTTTGGACACGTTTTTGTGCCCATTTTCCCAGCAAAATATGAAGAAATGAGGGGTGACTTGCCACCATTACATAGTACTTTACAAAGACCCCATGTCTCAGAAAATGTGAAGTCTGTCTTAACATGATTTCATTGTTTTTCAGCGTGTATGTCGGTGGCTACTGGCAGTCTACGGTCTACCCAGCTGGGGTCGCTGCGAGCTGGCGCTATCGCTTCTTCTGGAGCACAGTGCCCCTTATTCACTCGAAGATGTGGTGCAGGCAGTGCAAGAGTCCCATGACAGGGAATTTATCAAGCGAGTGCTCGCTAAAGAATGTCCCATCTGCCTCTCGGTTTTCCCTCACAGCAAAGTTAGGGCTACTTTACAGATGCTTATATGTTCTGGATCACTAAATATTTTTCTGAATTATTTCCATTTTCTGATTTTCTACTGTCTCTCACCGTCCCTTCTGTCTCAGATGCAGTCTCTCACATCGTGTCAGTGCTCCGTGTGCTGTGGTTGTTTTCAGCAGCACTTTACCATCGCTGTCAGGGACAAACACATCAGAGACATGGTGTGTCCGGTCTGTTGGGAGCCTGACATCAATGACCCTGAACACCTCAACAGCTACTTCTCCACCCTGGACATCCAGGTAGGCAAGCATATAAAGCATGAAAGGAATGACGATGTCTCTCTTACTCAAAGTCCACTGGTCAGCCTGTAAATGGACATGGTGAAATGTAGTCCATAACTGGTGGTGCTGAAAGTCTGTGACACGGACATTCTGGATAATATACAAAATATACAAGAAGTTAATGTACAAAAATTCTTGTGTGCAAACTTTGGGTTATGACACTAATTGTGTTTTTTCTGCTGTTTAACAGTAAAACACATTTTCATTCCTATCACAGATTAAATGTATATAATCTATTATAGTTTGGTCCATAAATACCAAAAACCTGAATATCTACAAAGTATATATTTTTAGTAATTACAATATTGTTTTTCTAGGCTTACTAATTATACAAAATTTTAATTTTTATTCAGAATTTTTTACATTCATGAGAATAATTTTGTAAGAGAGGGGTAGTAGTAGTAATCACTTCTGCTTTGGTCATCTCATTATGTCCTAGTGCAGCGCATGTTCAGGTCCGTCTGGTGGAACGCCTGTATTAGAGCTGGTACTTTATAATCAGTGTTTAGGCCTGGAGTGGTTATGTTTCTATTACTGGAGACAGAGGGTCAAATGAACTATTAATAATTTGTTAATAACTGTGATCGTGACTGTCAGTGTAGACTTTATTTACAGTGCTGTGAGAAAGTGTTTGCCCCCCTCCTTTGGTCCCCTTTTTTTCTGTTTGTCCCACTTAAAGATAACACAAGTAAACACAAAATGAAGGTGTTTATTGTTATTAGAGTGGCCCCCCGGCACAAACTCACGAGCGACGACTGACTAAAAAGGAACATAAAGGCTCGTCTCAGTTTTGCCAGAAAACATCTGGATGATCCCAAAGACTTTTGGAAAATACTTCGTAGACTGAAGACGTAAAAGTTGAACTTGTTGGAACATGTGATGTCATATTTCATCTGGCATGAAAGTAACACAGTATTTCAGAAAAGGAACTTCATACCAACAGTAAAATATAGTGGTGGTGTGATGGTCGCATTAAATCCATCTTTTACATCACTGACACGAGACAGACGCCGATTATCAGCGCCGGAGAAGACAAACGAGAAAGCATGGCGGCAGAAACTGGAGACGGGGCGAGTCAGTGGACAGAAACTGAAGTTTTGGACTTGATTAGCACGCGGGGAGACAATTCTATTCAAGCTAAACTTTTACGGTCGTATCGTAACCGGGCTGTGTTCGCCATTTTTACTTTTGTAAACAGAGCGCTTTGTTTAACGTCTTCTTTTGCGCATGCGGGCCGCTTTGAGGGCCGTGAACGTTCACACTAGAGCGCGTTTGCTGTCACATTTTATTTGTAGTGTGAACAACCACACAGACAAAATTGGATTTGATCAAAAAATCAGAATTGAGCATTAAGACCTGCAGTGTGAACGTAGCCTAAGAAACAATTTTGCAAAGAGAAGTGGGCCAAAATTCTTCCACAGCGCTGTAAACGACTCATTGCCGGCTCTGCTGACGGTGGCCCAACCAGGTAATAAGGTTTAGGGGGCGAGAATTCATGTAGGTCTGGATTTTTTTTTTCTTAATAAGAAACACCTTCACTTTGAAACTGCATTTTGTCTTTGCTCATGTTATCTCTGTCTAAAATGTAAATTTGTTTGAGGATTTAAGGGTGTTCACATTTAAGTGGGACAAACATACAACACACTGTTTGCAGTATGAGGACGACCTATGAAAGCCTGGAGTGACTGACACCGTACTCGTACCAGACTAGACTACACTGTTCGAATGTCAGGAAGAAGAGGACTCGTCATGACAGCTAAATCAGTCTTTACATGTACATTCTGTGAAGTTAACCCTCTAAAACTTCACAGCTGCGAGAGTGTCTGGAGCCAGAAGTCTACGAGTTGTTCCACAAGAAGCTGACAGAGCAGGCTTTAATCAAGGACCCCAAATTTCTGTGGTGCTGTCATGTGAGTACAGGATGAATATTTGTCAGTGAAATCACGATGAACAAATTACTTAATTACTATTTGATATCGATGCAAGTTTAAGTACAGGTTTTTGGATTATTGATGCTTCACTTGTGTTAAAGATTCAAATTTTTATTGATTGACTGATTGATTGAATCTTTATTTTGAACATGTTGAAAAAGTACAACAACATAGAATAAAAAGAGACAAACAAAGAGCAAAACAAAAGGAAAACAAGCAACTGTTGGGTTTATCTAAGCACAAACCCCGCTGGAGCACACAAGACAACCAACTGCCGCAACAAAAGCAAGACACAAGTCGGAGCTCTTTATGTGATCTCGTGCACGAGGGAGGCTGACCGAAGTCAAGCGCCAGCTTTCCCCTAGCACTCCTTTTATTGTGGTTACATGAATATGCATAGTTCCATTAACATATGACAGTTTCAAACTGACATAAGCGTGAACAGAGTGTGTGTGTGTGTGTGTGTGTGTGTGTGTGTGTCAAGATGACCCTGTGAGTGACTTCCCAGATAGCTGGTGCCAGTTCTCATGAACAGAAAGTCTCTTATACCTGACAGACACAAAGTACGCGTTCTTCTCAAACCACACATCACAGGGTAAGATAGACCTTCCCAGGGCCTTGAGATGTTTTCGAGGTATGCCAGAATAGGGAGTGAATGTGCTGCACTCCTGCACCCAAAGTTTTAGCAGACCTAGATAAGGATGAGAAACTTTAATAACAAAGTATAAATGAATAAATCTTTCTAAGCTCAAAAACAATCCCAAAGTATCACTCTCACAGCAACCACAACTACAAATAACTTTCACGTTCAAAAAGGAGAAGGAAGAAGCATAAGCTTATTTAATCCCACCCCCTTTCCACTGTCTAGTAATCAATAGACTACAGAATTACCTCCTTACAATTACATTATATGTTATGTGTATTTTTTATTTTAATTTATTAATTTTATGTATACTAACTATACATACACACACATATACACACATATACACATATTTAATAACCCCAGTAACACCTCAAAGGATACACAACCTACAGATGTATATACCCACACCAACATACCCATGCACCCACACTCACATATACAGACATCAGCCTAGTGAAAATATTGGACAGGAACAGCCAATCAGAGCTCTACCTCCTCCCTGTACCCTGCAAAAACCATATCCTTAAACTGCTTTTTAAACTGACTCATGCTTGGACTTTGGTTTATATCTTTACTTAGTCTGTTCCACAGCTTCACTCCACACAGAGTGAAGCATCATAGCGCATATGATGTTTTAATGTTGTACGGACACAAGGATGTTATAGATTTAATTCTCCCATGAAATTGTATCCCCGTTCCCTTTCAGAAAACAATTTTATAATATTGTCAGGAAGTAGGCTGTTTATTGCTTTATACATAATTTGTGCTGTGAGAAAATGATTTTTAATATTTTAAGAATAGTGGATTTGTATGATCTGTGTAACCAGTGTTATTGGTTATCCTTATGGCCCTGTTTTGTAATATAAAGATTGATGATAGTAAACATTTGCAAATATTGCCCCAAACCTCTGCACAGTAATGCAAATATGGTGCAATCAGGGAACAATAGAGAATTTTCTTTACATGAAACAACAGTGCAAGATGTGCTTAAGCAGTTTTGCATATTTTGCAATTGTGACCAGCTCAGTTTTCCCAGATGGAAGCTATGGGTGCATTGAATCAGGGTGTTAGATGTGCTGAAGATCCAAGTTTTGAAACTAATTCTGTTTCTTCCATTGTGCATGTGATTAGGTCCTAATCACACATCTAAAGCAGGAACATGAATAAAGAAGTCCATGAGCAACAAAAAAGGTTTCTAAATCAGTTCTGCTTTTTGGATTTCTCTGCACATAATAGCTTCATCTCTGGGATGTTGATGGCCTTCCCACTATGAGCTGCTCCCTTCAAGTCCTTCCATAATGTTTAGGAAGGAATATATGAAGGTTGAGACTTTAATTCATGCTTCTTCATTTCTTTGCTACAACTTTGTCTCTGCTGAGACTCATAGTAGCAAAGAACTGCGTCAGTGAGAATCCCAGAGTTCTGTGTTCCATCGTTGATACAGAGCCAGATGCAAAACAGACCCCAACCGAGACACAACGATTCACAGGGAAAAGGTTCAATGTGTAACTCCAGTGCTGGGAAAAATATTTACCCCTTCCCCAATGTCTTATGTTTTTGCATATTTTTCACATGCACATGTTTTAGATGATCAAACAAAGTTTAATACTAGACAAAGATTACCTGAGTTCATACAAAATGCAGTTTTTAAATGATGATTTCTTTAATTGAGGGGAAAAAGCTATCCAAACCTACCTGGTCCTTGTGAAAAAGTAGTTGCCCCCCTTAGTAAAATCATGAATTAACTGTAAATTATCTAAGTTAGATTTTACTAGCACAAGCTTGATTACTGCCAGACCTGTTGAATCAAGAAATCACTTAAACTCAACCTGTGTGACAAAATGAAGCAAAAAGCAACACATCATAGCATACCGATGAAGATGCACTCCTAAAATGAATGAATGAAGAAAGAAAGAAAAGGGTAAACACAAACAACAACAGTCTATAGACAACAGTCTGTTTGGCACAGCAGTGCATTCAGAGCTAGTAGACTCGCCAGGCTTCAGAAAAAGAACGAAACAAAAAAAGAGCCGGTGAGAAACAAAGTCCTTGACATCTGTCAGTCTGGTACAGGTTACAAAGCCATGTCAAAGCCACTGCGACTCCAGCGAACATAGCGTTTCCTGTTTGACATAACCTTGAAAAATACTCAAACTGCCCAAAGTGGCTGAAATAAAACAACTCTGCAAAGGAGAGTTGCTCAAAATTCATCCACAACAGTTTGACTGAGTCATTGCTAGTTATTAGTTCAGCAAGTTATTTTAAAAAGGTCATAAGTAATTAATTAATCTTACCCAGTGTTCTCGCTGGCGGAGTGCTTGGTGATTGAGTCTGTGCACTCTGTATGTCATTTTAACATCCATTTACATTAGTTAATTAAAAAAATGTTCATTGCTTACAGTACAGCTACAGGTACAGTATTATTGTACATTTACATTGGTATCTTGTGCTCTACTTTGCCTTCAGTGCTCGTATGGATTCATCTATGATGGAGACCAGTTGAAGGTCACCTGTTTTCAATGTCGAAACAGTTTCTGTGCTCACTGTAAAAAGCCTGTAAGTTTCTCTTTGTGTATTCTTGTTTTCTTACACTTTATGCTTCGCCTCTGCCAGTTGTTTGGCTTTGGGTTTTTTGTAAGCTTAGAAAAAAAGAAAGGAAAAACTGCACCGCTGCAGTCTTATCCATTTGTTAAGCCACAAAAATATGATATTCCAAGCACATCTGCTCTTCACCACCTTAACACTAAAGTTTTGTCCTAACTGAATATTACAAAAATATGAAACGTAATGGTTGAAGAGATACACTCCCTTCAACCATTACGTTTCCCCCTCAACGTGGGGCGCAGGGCCATTGCAGGGAGGGCAAGGTACAAATTAAAAAACGAATGCTTGGACCTTGCTAGCATGGGTCAGGTTTCTGATAAGACTGCAGCTGTGCAGTTTTTCCTTTTCTTTTTTTTTTCTCTAAGCTTACAAAAAAACAAAGTATCCCCAAATATATGCTTCCAAACCAACTTCCTCCCAAGCCAAAGACTTTAAAATATAATGACGCATATCTCACCTTTGGCTTCACCTGCACAACGGTGGTAATGAGGAGAGGCTGCAGTGTGTCGTCGGTCTTAAAGTGCTAGTTTGACAGTTTAAAGAATAACAAGCTAAGATGCCACTTGGAGACAAAACATCCGGAGCACAAAGACGAGTCACACTTTTTCAGACAAATACTTTTAACTTGTCGTGCTCAACAGTGTCTCTTTACTAAAGCTGCATGCTCTGCTCTGCTCCTATAAAGTTGCCTACCAATGGCTCAGTGTAAAAAGCCCCACACAGTTGTAGAGGAATAGTACTCCCCTGTGCTATGGATCTGGTTTCCACTATGATTGATGACACAGCAGCAGCAAGCTTCCTCTGTCCAATAATATTATCGGCGGGCGCATTTATCATCAAATGTGTCCCTCAATGTGCAGTGGACCCACTGTATGATACACCGCGAAGCACTGGTGTCTAAACAGCTGAGTCCTGAGCTGAATGATGTAATGGCCGATGTCCTCGCCACACCCAACTGCATTCAAACACGACCTGTGAAAGCCCGGATTTCTGCACTGTGTGGCGAAATGGGCTCCGACCACACCGCCACTTTGTATCACAGCGAGTCCCGATGGCTGTCACGTGGGAAGGTGCTGTCCAGGGTCTTTGAGCTGCGAGCCACATCTTTTTGAAGGAAGAGGGCAGTGATATTGCCAACAAATTTGACTATAACAACTTTATCCTGAAACTAGCATACCTCAATGGCATGTTCCTGAAACTCAAAGAAGTCACGTTACAGATGCAGGGCACAAACACAAACCATCATTTGAAAAGTCACATCATTTGTCAGAAAATGTTAAAGATGGAAACGTGGACTCATTTCAGAATTTGAAATCATTCATTGAAGACAACAAGCTGCAGATCACAGTGATCTCATGTATGACGTCTGATTCAACAAAGAGGCTGCAGTTTAATTCAAAGACCCTGGCTGAACCATTACACAGACCGTCTGCCCCCTCCCTTCTTTCACCAAATGGTATGATCCCAGTCTGTCTTTGCATGTAATGGGCCACACAGTGTGCCCATCAAAATAAGGTCCCACCCCTGCCTGCCCGCTATTAATAATTGACACATGAAATGTCAAACCTATCTTGTCCAAGATACGATTATCTTGGACAAGATAGGTTTGACCATCCTGACCTAATATTTTGATGTTGAGAAATAGTCCTCATATAAGTTTATAACCATTTTGTTCTTATTTTTTATTTGTGCTTGTATGCATCCAGGCCTTTATAAATGTTATAAATATTTATAAAAGAAAAACAAATATTGTGTGATTATAAATATTACAATAGTAATTCATTTGTATATGCTCTGTTCTGTACACATTGGCAAACACTGTTTGTGTGCAGTGGGAGTCTCAGCATGCAGGTCTGTCCTGTGAACAGTACCAGTCCTGGAAAAGAGAGAATGATCCAGAATATCAGAGACAGGGCCTGGCTGGATACCTCAGAGACAACGGCATCAGTAAGTACACACACATGAATACACACACACAGACTCTGATTAAGTGCTTAAACCTAACTAGCATACCTAACCCATGGAGCCCTCCTTACTAAAGTCCTTTTTTAGCCCTCAGCCATTAAAGGCTATAATGGGGTATTTTTGTCACCCGGTCGATGGCGCGGGAGCATGGGCAGCCAAGTTTGTGACTTTGATAACTTGAAAGTGATGCAAGGCAATCCTGGTTACATCAACCTTAAGATTGAGGGCAGAGGTCAAGTTTTCTAAAAGTCTTGCTGTAGCAGGCTTTTGGCTGCTGGTTCACCCAACGCGACAGTACACAGTGGTGGTCAGCTTGTTGCTTTTGTGTTTCCAGCTAGTTATTTCAGCAGTCACTTACAGTCCTCCGACTGGACTGTCCTTAAGATAGGTAGTATGCTGGGACCACTGCATGCCACGTATCTTTAGGAAAGGGGAAGCATAATTACCCAACTGGCCACAGATGAGGCAGTTGAGATGGTACGAGCATCTGACAAGGATGCCTCCTTGCGCCTCCTCGGTAAGGTGTTCCAGGCATGTCCCACCAGGAGGAGGCCCCAGGGCAAACTGGACACCCTGGAGAGATTATCTCTCGAGTGGCTTGGAAACACCTTGGTGTGTAAAATGAATGGATGAAGCCACAGCTGCATTACCCAGCCTCTCACCCCTGAACCCACTGGACTGAGCCACAAATCATAGCCTGCCCCCACCTTCCCAAGATTAAGGCGTGTGCAAGGCGTGAGCTAACTGCAGCTTTGACTCCATGCTTTTTGCTCTTATACCTAATTTCAGCAAGCACTATGGCTGATTATGCCCATGCACACACAGGATTTAAAACCATTCTGCCTCCAACAAAGCACCAGGTCAAACCAGAGTTTGGTAGACCAAGGTCTGCGAGCAGTCTGAGTCCACCATGGCTTTGTGTATAGCCCTTTGGTACCTTACTGGAACGTTGTACATCAATCCCAGGCCAGGGGAAGGTGCTAGGAGGCCGGTGACACGGAACACCTGCCCCACCTCCATCACTGGGCACTCCGTGTGGATGACCCAGGTGCCTGTACCAGCACTCCTGCCCTGTCGTCTGTGTGACTCCCTGTGACATGGATCCTGTGCCTGTAGCTCCCAGGACCTGCAGAGGTACGGTGTTTCTGTAGGATGCTGCAGTCGGTGGTGCTGGAGGGTTCCCCACCAGCGACTGTATCCACCCATGGCCCTCTACCAAAGACACTGCTGCATCGAGGCTCCCTGGCCGATGGCAGAGGACCCGTTCTGCTGTCTTCTCTATGAGTTGATGCAGGACGACAAACTCTAGCAGCCACCTTTTCCTCCTCCCTAGGGCCTGGCTCTAGCCACCTGGCCGCCATGTCACAGAGCCTCCAAGCGCAGGCAAACGTGTGATCCTTTGCCTCCATCTGGCACCCCTTGAACCGGCAGTGGTGATCTTCTGGAGCGGATGTTCCCAAGACAGCAGCAGCAGGCTCAACACTCCTGTCTGGGCCTCCCATGAGAGTGGGGGAGACAGCCGCAGCCCCAACTCTGCCCTTAGTTACCGGCATGGCTCTACATAGCTTTGACACACCTCAAAGCGATGTCTGGACTGGCTGTACATGCATCAGGTAGTTGATAGTGCCACTGTGGCAAGCTTTGTGCTGTTGGTTAGCACAACACAACACAACACAGGGGTGGTCAGCTTGGTGCACCACTACTTTTATTGTCTCTTTTGTGTTTCCAGGCTGGCTGTTTTAGGGTTGTGTCCTTCTTACACATCACTTTTACCAACAAACTACTTAAAGACAGGGCAGGCTCCTGCGTTAACCAGCCTCACCTAGAACTGCCCCTGAACCCACAGGACCACCCTCCCCTGCAGTGGAGCCACAAACCAAACCCTGCTACCACACCCAACTCAAGGCTTTCAAATTATCATATGTGTAACTTCCAGGAGGCCGAGGGGCAGTTCTGACTTCTGCCAGTATTTTTTCTGATACGGATGTCATAGGATTTTAAATTGAAAAAGTAAAATGCAATTTCATATGATATTCTCTTCTTTTGTCAGTCATCATGAAGTTTGTTTCCTCCATGGCCAAAAACAAAGACATAATGAAAAGCTTTCTGTAGGAAGTAACCAAACACTTAAAGAGCCGACTGGTTTTGAAACAAGACTTTATCTCTGTCTTAACTTTATGAATGTGAACAACCTGTTATGCACTGTGTGTTGTGTTGCTACTCTGCAAACTACGTCTCATGATGTCTACGCATGTGTGAGACAGGTCTGTTGTGTAGTACACAACATGCACATTTATTTTGTTATCCTCCCGTCAGGTTCGCTTAACTAAGTAAGTTACAGTATATGAACAGAAGTATTGGGCTACACCTCTTAATGTTTGAATTCAGGTGTTCTCAGCCTGTTGCCTCAGGAATATGACACCAGACATCCAGTTTACCTTTGTGCTATTCTAAAGAGCTCCCTGAATTTGAGTGTGATGCTGTAATATGATGCTACTGTTGATGAAATCCCTTCCCTCCCAGATATTCCACAACAACAACAACAAGTGCTATCATTACAGAATGAACCTGTTTAGGAGCCATAGCAGCTCAACCATATAATTTTACAGAGCGACGTCATCAAGTGCTGAGATCCTCAAATAATCTGAAAGAATAGCAAACTGTACCTTTTAGTGAACATTAACTGTGTTGTAAGTATATGTTCTACGTTACCAAGTAAATTTAACTAATTATGTAAGTGGGGAAAGGTGTATGAATGTATACTACAGTGGTTTTCCCTAATGTAATGGCTACCTGTGTGTCCTCTCCTTCCTCCCTCCTTCCAGCTTGTCCTAACTGTCGCTTTCAGTATGCGCTGTCTAAAGGAGGCTGCATGCATTTCTGCTGCTCACAGTGTCGTTACCAGTTTTGCAGTGGCTGTAACAACCCTTTCCACACTGTAAGTCTGTCACATACAGTCCTATTCATTGAGTCATTTGGTCCACGTGATACTCTACCTAGGATGCATGTGTGACAGAGAGGTTTGGTTTAGTTCAATCCCAGGCTGTGCCATTCTGCATGCCAAGTACCATTGTGTAAGATACTAACTCGAAGTTGCTCTCAAATGTACACAATAAAGTGTGAATGTTAGAAAGAAGTGCTAGTATGAATTGGTGAATTAGGCACTTTTTCCATTTTTTTTACTCTTTACTAATTTCAGAGTTGCATGAACAGACTGAGGGGAAACATGTGGTTATAGACTCGAAAAATAAAAATTCCTGCTGTTTTCTCTTCTTATTTTACATCAGACCTGTGCAGTGGACCAGTGCACTGTGTCTGGACTGCATGCCCATCATCCCAGAGACTGTCTCTTCTATCTGAGAGACTGGGAACCGTCCAGGCTGCAGGGTTTACTCCAGGTAAACACATACACTCACACATGCATGCATATGTAGATAAAGAGATTGAAAGTTTGTCTTCCATTCTTTATTTCATTTTCATTAGACCCCCTTCTGGGGGAAAAAACGAAATATACACAAACAAGGCAGAGAGTCATTTAATACACGTTATCGTTATCATCGACAGAAAAGGAAAAAGAAATAAATGTAGCACTCAACAAACAAACGGCGGCAGTTAACGGAGACGAGACCGAGCAAGAGAGTGAGAGGATGGTCTGGGAAATGTAAAAAAAAAAGCGATAGACGGGGGACATGGAAACACGCACAAGGATGAGAACAGAAGAGGGAAACGAGACACAAGGACACACAAACACACATAAACATAGACACAGAGAGAGGGACACAGAGGACAAAGACACAGGGGGAGCCTAAATGTACAAAAAGCTAACACAGAATAAACTCACGACTACAAAATGAACCCTAAGCCATAAAAGAAAATAACATCAAAACAAAACTAAGTGAAAACACAGGGTCAATGACCCAGGACCATGACAGAGACGTTAGCTGTTACGTTACTCGTTTTGTTTTATTTTTTGTCTCTGACCTTTTTCATTTGTTCACTTGGTCAGTGTTTTGTTTTGCATCTTGTGGTATCTTGTCTACGTGACAGAATAATGGAGTAACCTTCAACACTGAGCCTCCTCCTGGAACGCAAACAGGTAGGCTGTTTCTTCCTTCAAAGTTAAGGTCAAAGGTCAAGTTTTCTGAAAATCTTGTAAATGCATTTTGTTATACATTAATTGTTCTCATGTTTTATCGGACAGGATTATTTCCACAAATCGAATGTGGTTTTGCCTAATAATTATTTGTATCCCACCTTTAACTTTATCTTTAACTGTATAAAGAGCTAACACCTCCAAAATCTCAGAAGTAATAAGTCATTCTAAGGAGTTTTTGTGAACTAAAAATCAAGAATGGGAGCACATGGGAGCGGACAGATGTGATACCACAGATCTTCCTTATTGAACTTAACGCATAAGCTTTATTAGTTGTAGTTGTAGTAATGACCTCTGGTCATTATTTAAAGTTATGCTAAATACTGTAAGCCATAAAAGGATCAGAATCACAAAAAATAAACAAATACATAGATAAATAAATAAACTGTAAAGAACATGGGAAATTAAATAGACCTGAACTTTTTAGTTTTAAAAATATTTCAGTATTCTTTTTCATTTTATCTTATCTTAAAAAAATATTACCTTCCATTTATATTGATTTTTGTCATTGATGGCTGTGATTATTTACAGTTTCATTTCTGGCCACTATCCCACAGAGAATCGTTTCTCGTTGTTGCTGCTGCTTTTTTTTTCGTCTCAGGTTGACAGAAGCACATGTTCCTTCTGTTTTCTTCTAGAGATGGCACAATACCACTTATTTATGTCTGATACCGATATCATAAATTTGGATATCTGCCGATACCAATATGAATCCGATATAGTCCATCCATCCATTTTCTTCCGCTTTGAATGCCTTCTCCAAGTCCACAAAACACATGTAGACTGGTTGGGCAAACTCCCGTGCACCCTCGAGTATCCTCGAGAGGATAAAAAGCTGGTCCAGTGTTCCACGACCAGGACAAAAACCGCATTGTTCCTCCTGTATCTGAGGTTCGACTAACAGACGAACTCTATTCTCCAGCACCCTGGCATAGACTTTCCCAGGGAGGCTGAGGAGTGTGATTCCCCTGTGATTCCCCGGAGTCCCACAGGCTAACCAAGCCTGGTAGGACTTCTTCTTCAGCTTGGTGGCTCCCCTCGCCTCTGGTGTCCACCATTTTTACCACCATGACAGGCACCAACTACCTTGCGGCCCCAGCTCAGTGCAGCAGCTTCGGCAATGGAGG
This sequence comes from Hemichromis elongatus, assembly GCA_015108515.1. Classification (NCBI taxonomy): domain Eukaryota; kingdom Metazoa; phylum Chordata; class Actinopteri; order Cichliformes; family Cichlidae; genus Hemichromis; species Hemichromis elongatus. The sequence goes on from VUQR01036053.1 coordinate 26,362, forward strand.
TGCTGAACATGGTCCATTTGGACTCAATGTCCCCAATCTCCCTCGGGATGCTGTTGAAGCTCTGTCGGAGGTGTGAGTTGAAGATCTTGCGGACCAGGGCCTTTGCTAGAGCACACCCTCACTGTACGTTTGGGCGCGCCAGGTCTGTCCAGCGTCCTCCCTCGCCACCTGATCCAACTCACCACCAGGTGGGGATCAGTTGATAGCTCAGCCCCTCTCTTTACCCGAGTGTCCAAACCATATGGCCTCAGGTCTGGTGATACGATTACAAAAATCAATCATCGACCTGTGGCCTAGAGTGTCCTGGTGCCACGTGCACTTATGGACACTCTTATGTTCGAACATGGTGTTCGTTATGGCCAAACTGTGGTTTGCACAGAAGTCCAATAAAAAAACACCGCTCGGGTTCAGATCCGCGAGGCCGTTCCTCCCAATCACGACCTCCCAGGTCTCACTGTCATTGCCCAAGTGAGCAATGAAGTCTCCCAGTAGAACAGCAGAGTCCCCAGGGGGAGCACCCTCCAGTGCCTCACCCAGGGACTCCAAGAAGGCGGGGTACTCTGAAATGCCACTCGGCGCATAAGCACAGATGACAGTCAGGACCCGTTCTCCGGCCCGAAGGCGAAGGGAACAAACCCTCTCATCCACTGGGAGAAACCCCAACATACCAGCAGCAAGCCAAGAGGATACCAAGACACCCACCCGATACCTCTCACCAGGGCAATTCAAGACTTAGACAGAGTCCAGCCCCTCTCTAGGAGACTGGTTCCAGAGCCCAGGCCATGCGTTGAGGTGAGCCTGACTATATCGAACTGGTACCTCTCAACCTCACGCACTAGCTTAGGCTCCTTCCCCACCAGAGAGGTGTCATTTCATGTCCCAATTGCCAGTCTTGGTAGCCGGGAATCGGTTCGCCAGGACCTCCACTCCTAGCCGCAGCCCGGCTCACATTGCACCTGACCCCTATGGTGCCTGCTGCGGGTGGTGGGCCTCCAGGAAGATGGGCCCATGTCCCTTTTTTGGGCTGTGCCCAGCCGGGCCCCAAGGACTAAGGCCCGGCCACCAGATGCTCGCCCTTGGGCACCCTCCCCCAGCCTGGCTCCAGGGCGGGTCACCGGTAGCCCAGGGTGAACTGTTCCCTTGATAGTCTTTGCATAGGGGTCTTCTGAATCGCCCTTTGTCTGGTCCCTCACCCAGGACCAATTTGCCATGGAAGACCATACCAGGGGGCAAAAGCCCCCAGACAACATAGCCCCTGGGATCCCTGGATAGTCCATCCATCCATCCATTTATGATACCGATATCATAAATTTGGATATCTGCCGATACCAATATGAATCCGATATAGTGTATTTTACAATAAAAAAAATTTTTTATATCTTGCTGCATTTTGTAAAGTTCATACTCAAGTTTTAAAAAACAAAAGAATAAAGCTATTCTGTTTCTCGTCCGTAAACACTTTGCATACTATTTCACGTGATTCCGTTTATTTTGAAAAGTCTCAACAGGATCTTGAGCTTTATTGTGAAAGGTTTATGTGGAAAGTAAACAACCAGACAGCGTAGCCACGCTACAGCTGACAGCAAATAAAACAGTTGCTTGTCTGTCTGTTATACTAAATATAGAGAGAACCTTGTTTGACCACCAAAACGATGAAAAAATATTGCCGTAAATAGTTTATTTTGCGACACCATGAAACAAACGATAGCGAAATATGAAATAATAGACGTTTTTATATTGTCATCCGATATATATCGTTATATCAAACAGCCCTATATTTTCATAGACATTCACACTCTTGACATGCAGACTGGAGGAGCCAGGGATCGAACCACTAACCCTCCAATCAGTAGGTGATCTGCTCTACCTCCTGAACTACAGCCACCCAGTGATAAACTGAGTAAACCCTTTGGATAAAGTGTACACTCACAAACATGTCAAACCTGCATTTGAAATGTTGGCTACCATAGCAGTATAGTATGGCAACATGGCATTTCGGTCTTCTAACTAAAATAGAAAAATAAGAACATAAATAGTGCCATCATTGCCAGACCTGGCCCACATCTGGTCTACATACACCCTGCCATGACACCAGTCAGACAGAAGTGCCAGCTTGATGCCAGATCCTGGCCAGACCTGTTTTCTATGAGCCTGGGCCACATAAACCAAACCACAATTGGACCAGTTATAGCATGCCATCACATAAACAGTGCCATCTACGCGCCAGGCCTGGCCTATATCTGGATGACATACCACTTACCATGGCAGAAGTCAGCAGCAGCGCCAGTTTGATACCAGATCCAGGCCAGACCTGTCTGCTATGTGGGTTGTATGATATTTGGTTAATACTGTAACTTGATTGTTGCAGAGTTAAATTAAAGTAAATAATAACCAGAAGTTTTTTCTGTGTGCATATGGCTCTGGGCAGTACTGAATGTGCACTGTAGTTTTAATTGAGTTTTTAGGTGTAATCAGTTCTTTATTTAGTAATGTAGGAGGTTCCCTGGAAAGATCCCGAGATTGCCTTACAGATGCACACTGCTAGAGGGACATTTAAATCACACTGCTGAACTGCTCTAGTGAGCAAAAATAAACTGCTAAGGACCAGATAATAAACTGATTGTTAAATTAGGTTAATTGCGAGTAATAAAAATGTAAAAATAGAGAGCTGAAGTATTTGGAGGTGAAAATTATATTGATATCGATGATCATTTTGAGTTGTTGTATTTAAAAACTTTGTGAAGTTGCAGCCTTAAGGCCTGTCATTTTTAGTTTTCTGATCCTCAGCTAATTCAGCTCTTCCTTTATAAATATAGACTCCCTGTTTTCTCATCATCTACCCTACGGTCTATAAAAACCTACTTAAGCTGCTAAAATTTTGGTTCTTTAAATAGCATTTATTTAGAGTTGGTCACACATGAAAGAAGTTTCCTAAACCTCAACCACTGCATGTCAGAGCTCTGTGAAGCTCATATTACACCACATAAAATTATTTGTGGATTGTAAAATGAAAAAGCTATTCACCAACTGAAATCCTTTATCAAACAAGACATGTTACTTCAAAACACTCCAGAGTTTCATGTTACAGCGTATGATTTTCCCAGCTTTTTAAAAACAGGTTAAAGACATCAGATTCAAAATGAATGTATGGTTTCCAAAAAATGATCAAATGTGAAAATTTCATATGGTTTCTGTGGGTATTTTCAATTAAAATATTCAATTAACTTTTTTTTTCATTTCTATATGCACTGAAAAGAAATCTGTAAAAAATTGTGTGCAAGGTACAGTTTTAAAATCAAGAATTTTTTTTTATTGAATTTTACAGACGTTATTCTGTACTTTTAACCAGATACCTCTCTTCCTTTTAGATCTGTGTGGAGTAATAGAGCAAAAAGATGAGGGTGGGCAGCAGTCAGATACAGCCTGTGGAGCTCAGACCCAACCTGGACATGCTGGACTCTGCGAGTATGGATGTTTTAATGAGTAATATTTACTCTGATTGTAATATGTTCCTTAGATCCCAGAGTCTCTGGCAGTCCATAAGGAGCACTTGTCTTTAATCTTGTGTGAACCTTGTTGTTTGCTATCATCGCTTCATGTACGCTATATTTTCAAGAAAGAAAAAAAGTGGGGGTAATTACCTGGAATTAAACAGCACTTGTGAAACCATGCATATAAATGATTCAGTTAAGTTCCATTTTATTTATGTAGTACCCGAAGGCAACATTACAGACATAGAGGACAGCTACGAGTACCTGGGAATGCCACAGGAAAATAGGAACCATGAAGAGGCCGCTAGGAAAGCTGTAACCACCAAGTACCTGCAGAGGGTCAGGCAAGTCCTGAGGAGTCAGCTGAACAGTAAAAACAAGCTCCGGGCAATCAACACCTACGCCCTGCCCGTGATCAGGTACCCTGCTGGGATAATAAGCTGGCCAAAGGAGGAGATAGAAGCCACTGACATCAAGACAAGAAAGCTCCTGACCATGCATGGAGGGTTTCACCCCAAGTCCAGCAACCTGAGGCTGTACGCTAATTGGAAGTAAGGAGGCCAGGGTCTGGTGGGTGTCAGCACCACGATCCAGGATGAGACAACAAACATCCACAAATACATCAGGAAGATGGCCCCAACCAACCACGTGCTCAGTGAATACCTCAGGCAGCAGAATCCCAAGAAAGAGGAGGAAGTTGAGGCCCCTGCACGGTATGTACCACCTGCAGATAGAAG
>VUQR01036055.1:0-12876 GCA_015108515.1 Hemichromis elongatus
GCATGAAATTATGGAGAGGGGAGGGGCAATATCTATTACACTACTTCCATCTGTGTCCGCCCATTACATGAGTCCCACATAGGTCTTTGGTGCTGGTCTGTGGGTTGACTCTGACTGTTCTCACCACTCGTCACTTCTGTCTATACCAGATTTTTCTTGGTCTGCCACTTCGAGCCTTAACTTGAACTGAGCCTGTGGTCTTCCAGTTTCTCAAAATGTTCCTAACTGTGGAAACAGACAGCTTACATCTCTGAGACAGCTTTCTGTATCCTTCCCCTAAACCATGATGGTGAACAATCTTTGTCTTCAGGTCATTTGAGAGTTGTTTTGAGACCCCCATGTTGCTACTCTTCAGAGAAAATTAAAAGAGGAGGGAAACTTACAATTGACCCCCTTAAATACTCTTTCTCATTATTGGATTCACCTGTATATGTAGGTCAGGGGTCACTGAGCTTACCAAGCCAATTTGAGGTACAATAATTAGTTCTAAAGGTGTTGGAATCAATAAAATGACAACAGTTCCCAAATTTATGCACCTGCCTGATTTTGTTTAAACAATTATTGCACACTTTCTGTAAATCCAATAAACTTCATTTTACTTCTCAAATATCACTGTGTGTGTGTCTCCTATATGATATATTTAACTGACATTTTTTATTGTAACAACCAACAATTTATACAGGGAAATAATGACTTTTAACAAGGTTGCCCAAACTTTTGCATCCCACTGTATATATAAAATGTAGTAGTAATCCGCCAGCCCCAAGAACCCTCTCACCTCTTTGGTCTTGGGACATGGGCAGGATGCTGCTATTTTATCCAACTGAGGTTGCACCTACAACCTCTCAAGTGGAACTGCAAATATTGTACCTCCCTCTGTTCAACCGCACACTTCTTCGGGTTGGCCGTGAAGTCCTGCCTGCCTCAGGGACTCAATACCCTGCCGTTCACTGTACAGTATATACTCCTGTCAAGTGCCACTGTGGGTAATGACGCCATCCAAACAGGCGACAGCATATGTAGTGTGCGGACCTGGAAAGTGGCCGGAGCTCCAAACAAATAGAATGGAATTGTGACAAAGTGGACCCTGCAGACAAGGGAATCCGCCAGTTGCCCTTGGTTAAATCCAGTGTGATAATATGTTTCTCTATTTGATTGGTACGGCCAGGCAGGGAAGAGAACACATCTCCAAACCCCTGTTGCAATGCAGCAACATCTGCTCTGCGGGCCTGTGTGAGATGGAGGCAGGAATGGCCTCAACTCATTTCTTTCCTTAACCAGGCTTACCAGAGAAGCGGTTTCACCCTCTGTCCATGCTTTAAGGAGGTTGAGGTAATATATCTATGTGGCTCCTCCCTTATCCAACCATACCACTTCACAGTCAGCATCACCCTTTGCTTCCCCTTTGAATCTGTGACGCCACAACTCAACTATTTCTAGACCCACTTTCCAGCTTTGCTATAAATTGAAACGCATATTGATTATCAAATGCAATCATATTAAAAATATATATGTGAGGCAAAATATGAGTACAGATCACAATATAATTATAGTTTCAGTTAAGATGTTGTTTTTCATACTACTATACCAACAGCCAAGACTGAACTTTCAGCAGCACCCCATTTCCATTTTATTAAAAAATGAAAAATGTCTCTTTTTTTATGTATTTTGCCTTATCAAATACAAAATTTAGCAGCACAGTCAGTTTTCATGTCAGCTCCCTGAAAAGCATAAGATCAACTATCAGCCTTCCAAGGAACAGAGCAGCAGGTCGATGTGAGTGGAGATGTAAACAGGCAGGCAGACACCGTGAACAGCAGTGCAGTGCAGAGGTTAATACTTCATTAATGTCTGATTAATGTCTTCAAGCTGATTAATTCAATTGAGCCCTTTATTACAGTGTGTGTATTAATAGAAATCAAGGAGTCCCTCAGCAGGAGACATTGTCTGCCATATGGAGAGCATTATGGCTGTGCTGGCTGACGAGGGTGCCAACCGCAGCACTGGGAGGGTCAAGAGGGCACGCTGGGAGAGGCTGGTGCTTTGGCAAAAACTTGATTTAAAAAAAAAAAAAACACCACAAACTGGCTGAGGAGCCAAAACAAAGCTGGAAGATGCAAGGTCACCCGAAATAAAGCATGGAGTCAGACATAATGCAAATAAATGTAATCTTTTCTGGTTTGGATTGAGGGTAATTTCAGGGTAAAATTGCCTCTTTAAGTCTTACACTGTCATAAAAAATGACAAGACTCTTAAATCCTGGAAAGTAATGGGAGGATTTTATTTTATTTTTAATATTTACTTTAATACTTACTTCTAACACAAGCATAATGATAAAATCATTGCAAATTTAAAACGGTGATTAAAATTAAATAAGCTATGATGTACTTTTGATGTTTGACTGAGTTTTGTGTGTTCTGTCTGTAGATTCCATATTAACACTTAGCTGGAGAGCATAGGATTATGTAGCAATGTGAAACAACATTAAACACCAAATTATGAGATCAGTCTGTTGAAATAGATCAGAATTTCTTTCTGACTGTCTCCACCTGCCAGTTAAAGGTTTGACAGACATGAAAGAAGAAATCCGTTTAGTCAAATGTTCACATTCACAGAGGAAGAAACAAACTGTGATATTGGTGGCTTGCTTGAACGTTTTTTTTCCAAGTGATACTATTTTGTATTGTTCCCTCTGGTCCCTATATTTTCATTTAAAAAAAATCTGTTAATTCATGTTCAGAGTTGGCATTAAAAAAATGACGTTAAAGCAAACATATAGTGGTCTCCTTGTGGCTCTTACAAAAGAGCGAATTTCAAACCAATCTTTTCACTTAGTTCAAATTAAAAAAACATTTTTTAATCTGATAAACCTAAAAGTTAGAGATTTTGCAAACGTGATAACACATTTAGTCTTTCAAAACTCCATCTGATACCACATCCCTAAGATTCAGTATGAATTGCAATCCTGTGACTGTGGAGGCCATTTGAGTACAGTGAACTCATTGTCATGTTCAAGAAACCACTTTATGAGAAGGTGAATTATCCTATTAAAAGCAGTCATCAGAAGATGGGTACACTGTGGTCATAAAGAGACGGACCTGGTCAGCAACTTAATCAAGTATGCTGTGATGTTTAAATGACACTTAATTGATGACATTACAGCACCAGCAGCACTCTGAACCACTGATACAAGGTTTTCATGTTTCACGCTTTCATGTTGTTTATGCCAAATTCTGATCCTAGCATCTGAAAGTCGCAGCAGACATGGAGACTCATCAAACCAGGCAATGTTTTTCCAATCTTCTGTTGTCCAGTGTTGGTGAGCCTCTGTAAATTGTAGCTTTAGTTTATAAGCTTTGATGTGATTAAAAGTGCTCTTCTACATATCTTTGTAGGACCAAGCAGTTATTTCACTTACTGTTGCCTTCCTATCAGTTTGAAGCAGTCTTCCAAACAAGGCATTTTTATCCAGAGAACTGCAGCCCACTGGATGTGTACCATTGTCTGTAAACCACCACTGATGGAAAATCTCGCTAGAGCAGCATTTTCTCAAATACTTGGAACAGCCGGTTTGGCACCAGCAACCATGCAACGTTCAAAGGCACTTAAATCGCCTTTCTTCCCCATTCATCTTCACCATGTCGGCATTCTTAAATACTTTGAGTTGCTGCCATATGATTAGCTGATTATACCATGTACTATGTACTAAGGATCTGAGAACTTTTTATATTACTTCACATACTGTGTTCATATAGTTCATTTAGGAAACTAGGTGTGGGGGGAAAAAAAGGTCAAATAAGCGAAGTGACCAAAACAAAAGAGAAGTGCACTTTATATGTGATGACACAAAATATTTGAAGACTTTCCTTGTTGTGTTTCACAATATAGTGAGTCATTTAATCATTTTGAATGTCAGAGCCATGCTGACAAACAAGAGAGAAACAAAACAGACAAGCTCCCAAGGACTTCCAAGACATTTAGTATTAATGAAACATTTCCATCTATTAACTGTGGAGATCCGCCGCAGCAGTTCAGTGACACACAAACAGCAAACAAAATCAGAAACTGATGAGACTTAAGACGGTCAGAGAATCTGAAGAGGATTTTTCTTTTAGTAATCCTGAAGAATTTCTCCTTCTGTCCTGTGAAACCCTCCGTTGGCGCCAGGGTTTCTTCTTTTTCCCTGATGATGCAAATCTCTGGCACATTCTCTCTCTCTCACACACACACACTGAGACTCACTCAGACGCACTACAGCTGTTATAGTTGGCACACAGTGTCAATTGTGTTTGCCCTGAGAGTTAACAGCAGCCACTCGACATGAGACACCGCCTCGCCCTCGGCCCCTCTGCCTTCACATGACAAAAGATCTGTTTCTCAGCTATGGCGGCTTAATTGAGTATGATAACCTCCGTGTCACAGTTGTTTATCCAGCAGCTCTCCTTTCTGCACTGCCACGCAGTGAAATTCAAAAGGATTCAGCAGAGAATGTGAAAGCATTTGATGTCTTTTGTTAGATGAATTAAACACTGTTTCTTTGGCAAATGCTGCATAAATACAAACAAGGTCTTAAAAGATACATGGCACATAATTAAGGCAACATTTGCACTTCATTAAAACTAAACCCTTAATAGAAAACACGTCTCATTTTTTACTGAGAGCAAATTCAATGAATTCTGCAGCAAAGCAGCAACAAACACCATGAAGTTCTACTTATATATCAAGTATTTCTTTACAATTTCCTCAGACTTCGTTTTCAATGTGAAAGTTAAAATGAATTCAGAATATATAATTTTTATTTTTTTTAATTTAAACTGAATTCCTGTATTCTAAGGAGCTTGGAAAGAAATTCCTGTAGCACTCCATATTGTAAGGTAAGGTATTGTAAGCCTCTAGCGCCTTACATATTGATGTATTGTTGAAATGCATAAAACCAGTCTCTCTGTCACAAGTTGTCACATATAATGACCCCTTGGTGCTGGATAAAAGTTTTAACAGATAAAAAATATATAAACTTTTATTTTCCCAAAACCTACTCAAGTAATTTTCTGCAACCTCACTTTTTGGTACAAGCCAATATCTCCCCACTTAAAACTAACTGAAGGCCTTTACGCATTGGAAATGTGAAATTCATGCAAATATTTTGCAACTGAAAAATCATCTATTCTTAATAAATCTTTTCACACCGATCACATAATTCTGCATGCAATTAAACAGATCTGACCAATCATGCCACTGCATATGGCACCTAGAGCACGCGTAGCTCAAAATAATGATAAGTACTTAATGTAAAATGATATGGAAACAGTAAAATGCTATTTTAACTCAGACAGCTAGGTGATTTGATCATTTTTCTGCCTCTTCAGATATGGTCCCAAATCTACCAACGTGAAATATGTAGTTAAGCGGTCACGATAAAGGTTAAACTTCTGGATCAAAACATAAAATCCTCCCTCCTGCTGCCTTCTCGTTAGATTTGGATGAACCCAGAATCTCAGTTTAGAAACACCAGGACCAGCTCATCATTGCTTATTGTTAATTTCATTTAAACATTTTTGGTGTGTGTATATGCATTAGACAATATATTTGAAATCTGTACTAATTTTCACAGCTACTAATTGTATAATTGCAAAGATATTGCAAGTAACTGCCTGGATCCAAGGCAGCTGGAAACTGGTAGCAGACTGATTGCAGACTGAGTCTGTCTTATTACTCTTTTATTGGCATTTTGAGGTGCCGGTGTGCTTTGAAGCTACCAACTGCTGCAAGTGGCCGCAGATTTGGTCTTCAAAAAACAAAAGAAAGCGAAGAAAGAAAGATTACAGAAGAAAGGCAAACAATTAATCACAACCAACCATGTTCCTTCCCCAATTCCGACCAATCATACTCGTGGAGGGAAAAAATGGACAAAGCTTCTAGTTGCCTTTCACTTGGTTTTTCCATGCCACTTGCAAATAATTTAAACACGTAAGTTCATTTCATACATTTCTGGCAGATGAAATTCCAACAACAAATGTTTTTCAGGAAAGGTAACTTTACCTACTTTACATTACTTTCTATTACTGTTACACTGAAACATTGCTGGCACCAAAACTCTCTAGTCTTGCAGTACAGATATCCCACTGTATTAAACAGAGCATCATTGCACTTTTTATGTTTGTCGGCTCTTCTCAGTGTAGGTTGTCTGCTGTAGGGTAAAAATATTACCAAAATATATATATATAAATATATACCAAAAAATCTCTTACCAGCCGAAACGTATTAATGTTTTTTCCCCTTTATTTATTCACTTATTTTGACTGTTGTGTCCCTCCGGTGTTGATCAGAGGATTCAGCCGAGGGACGTCTCTCATCTCTCTTTTTGTGACCGGTCTCAGTGCGGTGGCCTTGAGTCAAGGTTTAAATCATTTAATTAACGATTCCGCTTTCTTTCTTTTTTCGTAACTAGCAGTGTAGGTGCATGGCCTCCTTTAATTGAATGGCCTTTTGTGTAATTACTGTCTTTGTGAGCGCTGGATAGATAACAAGAATATCCTTCTCTCTCTCGCTCTCTCTCTCTCTCTCCTGTGAAACTCGGTGAAGATGTGCAAACTTGTGGCACCCAGAAACACACAATGTCATTTTATCGATGTCATCTCAGTAAACAAGCTGGATGTGAGTTTCCATTAAGGAGTCTGTGAGTTAGGAATCAAAAACCGAGTGTATTTAAGGAAAAACACTAGCTTGAAGAAAATAGGAAGTGTGTGCTCACTGTGTGATGCGCAAACTATTTTGAACCTGCAGAGAGAAGGTCAAGCTGTCTTTGTTCTCTGACTAATTAAATCCCCAGTAATTACTGTGTTGGAGAGGACGTCATGGGTAAGCAGATGAAAAAAAAATCTGTGAGGAATATAGATCTACAGCATCTGCAGACAACGTTCATCAGGTTTTATTACAGGAGCCGTCGTTATGACCGTCATCACGGCTGCGATTTGATCCAGTGTTTTTTTTCCAGCTCATTTACAAAGCTCAGCTGTGGGGTTCACTAGCAACAGAGAGAACAGGAGCTCAAAGGGCTGAAGGAGCATTCATTATTGTTCTTGTTGCTATGCAACTCACTAATTAGCTTTAGCTAGCTAACCTGAAGCAACAAAGGGGACCAGGTAGATAAAAATAAAAATGGAAGAGGTAATAAAATAATTGCCCTCCTTGCTCCTGACATAGAGGTTGAAGAGCTCCCCCTGGTTTGGGATTACTGTTGGGTCTTTAAAGCATCTGCATGAACTGGACTTCTATTATTATTTGTTTGAGCTGTGTTCGTTTACCCAGTTGAAATCCTTCACATTACTTTGTCAAACTAAACCCATTAAATATAGACAACTGTTTTATTCTCAAGCTTTAGCTTTAGCTTTAGTGTTAGCGAAGTGTAAAGAAAGATCACAGTATATTATTTGGGGGAAAAACTCAAACCAAATGTTACACAATCAGATTGGAAAAGACATCTCTATAAATTACTTTCAGTGCAATTGGTCGCAATTTCATCCCCAGTGGCAGTCAGGGAAGAAAGACAGCTCCACAAAAATCCCTCTCTCTTATATGAATACATCAGTGAACTCCACCTACACTGCATTTACAGCACCCAGAAGCCTCCCTGCATGCTCCCTGGCCTACTTCCATCTATAAAACATCCAAGATCTCCCTCCCATCAGCAGTGGCATTCACTCTCTGTTCCACTTCATCAGTGTAATTGTAACGACACTCTTACAGACAGCCGCATCTATTGCACCAGAGACTCTCCTAAATCTGCATGCATAAAATTTCTATCCCTAGTTCTGTCCCAGAATTTCTCATCTTTACATGACAAGCCGTAAACCCAGAGTGTAGGCTCTGGAGTTCAAAACAGTAAAAATAATCAAAAACGTCACTCATTCACATAGTTTACTTCAGATTTTGTGTTCTAGGAAAAGTAGTGCAGACAAAGGGAGTCATCTTTGTTCATGAACACATGCAGAAAACCAAAGGCCAGCTTGGCTACGTTACAGGTGTTAAATCAGTCAAGATAAAAGTGGTGTGATATTGTGGTATGACTTTCAGCCACCCAATGTGAAAAAATGAAGCCAACTTAGAAGTAACAGAAACTGCAGTTCCTCTAATGTCCACTTGAGGCTGGCTCCAAAAGCAAGTCAGGCTCCATACATTTCCCATGTTAAAATGGCAAATTTTACAGCATTCAAAATCAGGCTTGCAGTCTGGTAGAATGATGGTTTTGAACTCTAAGGATAGTTTAGCTCTTCATGACATTTCTGTTTTATAACTCATCCTCGATAATGGACCTATGTGCGGACACGTGTCCCCACACACTGTAGTTGATTGGAGTTTAACTAGGCCTCATTCACTACTTGGAGTTGTTAAACTAGACAATGTTGCTCTAGTATTTTATTATACCATTACTTCACACTAACTGACCATAATTCTTCAAAATGGACAAGTTCAAAAACAGTGGGTGATGTCACCCACTTAAATGTTTGAAACTTTGAAAGTCTGTCAGATAGCCTCAAGAACTTTCTCAAGACATTAAAAAACTGGGAAGCAAAATATGAAGAAATGAAGCTTGTCTCAAGACTTTTGCACAGTATTGTATATCTAAATACCGTTTGAGGTTAACACCAGCAGCAGATTTTGTTACCAGGCTACATGTTTTTGGTTTTTGGTCTTTGTGCTAAAAGATATAAATACGTTTCCATTCAGCACATAACACAACTCTTCTCCTGTGTGGTATGCTTTATTCATCAGGGTGGTGATGCACTGTTCAAATCATCCTTACTTTCTCACCTCTAAATATGCAGCATCTCTGTATTTTGGCTTTTTTGCAGCCTCAGGTTGATGTTCCTTCATTTTTGTGTTTTGAACTGAACATTGTCTAAGAAAAGCATTTTTTTTTAATTAATGCTGTCAAAATTAACGTGTTAACACAGATGAATCCGTCATCACGATTAACGCGATTAAAATTTTGAAACCAATTAACACATCTGGAGTGCAGAATGACTCAATATCCCTGAAATGTGTCTGTCAACATATTTCAGGCAGTTTGTCCAAGTAGTCCAAACCTTCGCACTTGCGCAAATGGGTAGTTGATCTGGTCGTGACAGGCAGCTGAACCAATCAACTCACATTGACGCATACGTAAGCCGGGGATACTGCTAGAACTTTGGCTAACGCGTCACCCAGCAAACCACTCACGGAGCATCGGGGGCTCAGTAAGTCTACCTCAAACATATTGACTGACACAATTGCCAAGTGCATTGCAACAAACTTCAGACCTATTAATATCGTTGAGATCATCCGCTTTACATAACTTTGGTTCCTCATTTCAAGGACTTGAAGTGCCTCCCCAAAAGTGACAGAGAGAGTGGATAAATGTTTTTTGTTAACATGATTGTCAAGATGTTCAATAAACATGTTAAGTGCGTATATTTCCCCTCTTTTCTCGAGTCTGCTTATGCAAAATACATTAAACATGAATGATATTAATTGTGATTAATCAAAATTAATCCACAGTAACCTTGTGATGAATCTGATTAATTTTTTTAGTTGTTTGACAGCACTAATATATTTTATATAGTCTTGTATAATTCACTAATAGTATATAGTTTTTTTTAGTTGTATTTCACAGGAGAGAACCTGTGTTAAAAGAACTATTCAAATTCTCTTTGAATTTAAGCATTCATTCTTTGTGTTTATTCTGCATTTACTTCATTATACTGCACAAATGTCTGTTACAAGTTTAATTATAAAGTTGAAAAAATGCAATTGCAGCCAGGCTATTGATCAAGTCCTTGTGATTAATCGGGATTAATTAAAGAAAAGTGTGCAATTAATGAGTTGTTTTTTTTTTATCTATTGACAGCACTAATTTTAAACTCTGCCTTAGTGTTTTGGGATAAATATTTCATTTAAAGCACAAGTGTTGGTCAAACTGAGCTCAGTTCTTCTTTTTATTTTCCTGACATTTAGCACTGAGCTAGTAAATAATTCAAGCTTGAAAAAGTACCCAGCTAAAGAGATGAATCTGGGTTTTGTCAACATATGACAGTCAACAAAGACATTTTAACCACTTTGTTATGAGAAAGCTATTGCCAAAATAATTTTACTTTTTGGTTGAAAATGCCAAAGATAACACAGTTTGACAGGCATTTTTTTTTTTTTTTTACAATAAGGTGATTCCCAACGAGTTTGTAGCCAAAAACTTGCCATATCTTGGTGTGGTTGTCATGGATGCCAGGTAGGACTTCAAATCTTACAATTAGAAGTGTATTTATTTATAATGCAGTCACCAGGTGCTATATTCAACAGTTCAACAGATCCTAGACTCCACACTCTTTACTGACAGCCACTCACAGAACACACCCTCACCACAGTCCAAAGGAAAAGGGAACTACTGAGGGAGGTCTGCACCATGGGAGGGGAAAGACATGTTAGAACACAGAAGCATGACAATGGAAGCAAAAGTAGGTACGAGAGCATTTCAGCCTTTGCTTCCTAGGAACCTATATTTCCATGTTTCAATAATGCACTTATTTCGAGGGTTTCTTGCAAACTGTAAAAAGAAAATAGGGCTAGCTCAAGGCTTTTGCACAGTACTGTAACCTACATAGCAAAATTGGTATGGCCCGGATCTGGATCACATAATGTGCTTACACATGGCCCACGTACTGCAAAAAATGACGGCCCTTTGGTGGCCCAGATCTGGTTTGCCAGAGGTGGCCCACACACGGACCAGCATAAGGCCAGTTGCAGACACAGTGCTGGCCCTGTGCTGGCCCAGGATAGTTTCAGCTCTGGACCCAGATGTCAGCCTAATTTGTATTTTAATCAAGCCATATAATAACAACATGGCAGAACATAATAGTGCAAAAGTAACATGCCGAAACTCTGTTCAGACAGTAAATGGACTGATTCTTATATAGCGCTTTTCTACTTTCCCGAATTATTCAAAGTGCTCTATACAACATGCCACATTCACCCAATCAGTAGGTGACCTGCTCTACCTCCTGAGCTACAGCCAGTGGTAAAAATGAATAAACCTTCACTTTGGATAAAGTGTACACTCACAAACCTGTCAAATGTAAAGGAATTTATTTTATTTGTGTATTAGTCACATTATTTTATTGTATAATTGCATAAATAGTGCCATCATTGCCAGACCTAGTCCACATCTGGTTTTCATACACCCTGCTGTGACACCGGTCAGTCAGAAGTGCCAGCTTGATGCCGGATCCCGACCAGACCTGTTTTCTATGAGCTTGGGCCACATAAACCAAACCACAATCAGGCCAGATGTGGCATGCCATCACATAAACAGTGCCATCTACGCCAGGCCTGGCACCTATCTGGATGAAATACCACTTACCATGCGAGAAGTCAGCCAGCAGTGTTTGACACCAGATCAGAGCCAGACCTGTCAGCTATGTGGGAAATTATGGTTTTGATTAAGCTCTCAGAAAGTAAGCAAGAGTACTTGTGAAAATGTTAAACTACTCCTTTAACCAGTTTAAAGGTAAAAGGATTTTTTTGTTCGTAAATTCATGACACTACAAAAAGGTTGTGAAAGATTATTTCTCCGATTCTAAACATTTTATTGGGACCATCATTTGTAAAAGTAAAAAGTTGCTAGTTGGGGCTGGGGCACAGTAAACTCAGAGGTGGAAGTGATTGTATGTCTGCATGCATGTTAGGAGTTAGCAGTAGTAATCCTAAAATCTGGATTTCCTATCATTAAGAATGAGACTCACATACCCAAGGCCAGTTCTGCCAATCTGTGATTGGTTGGCAGTCTTTGTTACCCACAGCAGTCCTTTCCAAGGGCACAAAAGGTCAGGCTTGAAAGCTCTCATTGGAAGGAAAAAAAAAGCAGAAATGATGAAAGATGTGCAACAGGGAGAAGCTACAGATTGATGGTCTCCAGTACGGAGCAGAGAAGAGAAATCATGTCCTGGGGGAGAAAGAGACAAATGTTGAAAGAGTTGTTTGTTGCACTGATTGAAAGGACTGTGGAGTTGACACAACATTTGGTGCACAAGGCCTCCTTGCTGCTTTTCTGCCTCCTGCAACTGGTTTGCTGCTTTAATGCCTCCTTCCTGTGCGTATTGATTCAAATTATGTGCAAACACAAGAATATGCACGCACACGGGCACGCGGACATACACAGCAGCTCTTCTCCCTGAATTTGACATGTGTTTTTATTAAAGTAAGCAGCTGCTCGATAGTGCTAAGGAGTAATGGGGATTGACTCTGGCATAATTATACAAACCCCTGCATGAATTTGGTCCTAATGGAAGCTGAACACTTAACCCAGACTAAATGCAGTAGGGCAGATCAATGCTGAGGGTTTTTTTCCCCTCCACTCGTTTGAACAACTGCCAGCTTGCTCCAAAACAGGACATTTACATATGCAATGCATCTCCTTTAAGATAATCACAGAGAGGCAGAATCCCTGGTGCCTCGGGACCCGTCAGGTGGCGATACCTTACAGGGCTTAGGAAATGAAGATGCATGTCTGAAAAACCTGCTTATGAGAGAAATATACTCAGGCGCAAAAACATTCCAACGTGTTCGTGCATGAATAAACTGACTGCATTCAGCCTAGACTCTATATCAAAGACACTCTGGAATCAATTGAAGTCGCATTACGCCAAGAGTGCAGAAACCCCTCTTGTGTTTAAGGTTCAGGGACAACTCAACCCCCTGCTTATATTCAACCAGCAATCAATATCTCTAATCCCTGTCTTGTCCCACATAACCCATATGGTGCCCCCAGTAAAAAAAAAAAAAAAAGAAGAAGGAAAAATTATTTTTTTTTTTTTTCTTTGTTTTTTTTTTTTATTTAAAATCCATGAT
>VUQR01036055.1:24983-35266 GCA_015108515.1 Hemichromis elongatus
GCCCTTTGTTGTTTTGATGTCCCCCCTCTGCCCAGTTCACCCTCCCCCTCCTCAAAAATCCCCCCATACCAATCCTGCTCTGGCACTGCTACAGAGAGTTCAATGGCAACCAGAAAGCAGGGGGAAAAAACTCTCCTCTCGGTAGCCTTCTTTCAGTGCAATACAAACACGCTCTCAGAAAAATGAAGACAAACACAAAAACACAGAGAGAATGTAAAAGCTACTTTGGGGACTTTCTCTTTTTAATGAAAGACATGATGGGGTGAATCCAGGGTAAAAACCATCATTGCTCATTGATTCTCTTTATTGTATAAGAACTGGGTGAGATGTCGATAAAGAGAGCGACGGGTTTTTAAGACGAGGAACAGATACTGAGTCTGCATGTCTAGCTAAAACTTAATAGAAACCTCATAGTTGTTGTTGCAAAGCAGACTTTTCTTGATTTTTTTTTTTGTTTAAAAACGTTTGCTTCTTAAAATAACTGAATTTGAATTTGTACTGTTTTGTTTTAGCATGCAGTTTGGCCTGCTGTAGTCAGAATATAGTAAAGACATTGAAGTCATTGCAGACCCTTCATTATCCCACCGGACTTTTTGAGCGAGTCGATTACTCGAATGTCAAGATTCACAGCCAAATCTGTTTAAAGTTATTTTCACCATTGTGGCAGAAATAACAGGTGCACAATCAAATTAGCGGTTTGCTGGCAGGAGGCCAATCTGCCTGCCAAAATATCCTGGAAATCTGAGCTGTTTTAGCTAATCTCTGTGTGCAGAGACAAACGTGTACGGCAACATCATTAGTGGAACAAAAAGTAAAGAATTTCAAGACGGATTCGCAAACTTTCTTATGTATTCTCACAGATGGCGTGGCGATCGCCGCGTAGCTTTCATAATGCAAACTTTGGGAAAGAAGTGAAAATACAACTAATGACCAAGACAAACAAGCTCAGGTCTGTTTAGCAGCTGCTCTTGGGCTTCAATCGCGTCACGTGCTCTTCGTCAGCAGATGGAGTCTAACGTGAACACGCCCTTAAGATGCTCGCAAAAAATTCTTCACAATTCATGACAACTGAGCAAACAATGTTAATATCCTCATAAAGAGCGATATGGGTGAAAA
The DNA here is from genome assembly GCA_015108515.1 of Hemichromis elongatus. Taxonomy (NCBI): domain Eukaryota; kingdom Metazoa; phylum Chordata; class Actinopteri; order Cichliformes; family Cichlidae; genus Hemichromis; species Hemichromis elongatus. Next base: position 26,100 of record VUQR01036055.1, read on the forward strand.
GTCTACAAAGCCCTGCTTTATACGACTTTTAAGGTCAAGCTTGGCCAGAGTTCAGAATGCAGGTACATACACTGGGAATTTTCCAAACTCTCCTCACATCTGTGTTCCTGCCTTGCTTAAATCAATCAGATTTTATCTGAGCCAATCATTCGACTGTATTTAAATTGTCTACCTCATATACCCCCAAGACTCCACCGATCTCATCCATACTCCTTCTTCACATCACATTATTCTAGCTCTTTAGCATCAGCCCATTCATCCTGGTACTGCCGCCACCACCAATGCCTAGATTATAATAAATGTTTTATTTGTCCTTCTGTACAAGCCCATATTCACGCTGCATAACATGTTTCATTTTACCTTTTATTTGCACTTCATAGGTTTTTGTGGCTCCCCTTGGTAGTGTTTTCGTGAGGCAACACTAAAGACCAGGAACCCATTAAACAAGATCACAGCATGTACTTTTATTTGTTGTTGCATATGAGCCTCTCTGTATTTGTTGGCATTTGTAGTATTTAACTGCAGCTTTTTCTTGAACATTGCTCCCTGATTTATTCTGCTTGCTAGCTCGGTCCCCAAACTCTGAGGGCAAAAACAAACGGCCAAACAAAGCTCACGCCGGCCCTGACTGAATCTCCGTGTCTTTCATTCACTGTCATTCTTAAGTGTCTCTCTATTTTAGCTTCATTTATGGGCTCCCGCCTTGTAAATGCCCCATTCCACGTAGACGCAACTGCCCGTCGTCAAACTGATTTACATCTGCGTGCCTGTAACAGTCTTTTAAAACAGAATCATTTTAAACATTACCACCCCCCCCCTCCCACTCTCTCCTGCTGGCTATCAGTATTAACATGCAGCACGCTAAAAAAAAAAAGGTCACACGGGGTTTTAGTTAAAGACCTTTGTTCGTGTGGTCAGCAGTGTAGGAGGCCGACCTCTGACCCCTAACTCCTTTGGACCTCGAGTTCAAATGCAGACCGTAACCCTGCCATTGAACTCCCAAATGGGGGGAATGGCAGTGAGGAGCAGGAGGATCGGCATGAAAGGAACATCCAACAGTATCTTCTGCTTCTGGGGATTTTTTTCCCCTCATGTTTTTATGGACTTGGAGAGTCAGACTCAGTCTGATTATTTGGATATAATGGTCTTTATTTTTTTTCTCTCTTTTAATGTTTAATTAAGAGATGTGAGTATTTGACAGGATAGCCGGGAATAAAGTGGAATCACTTTGTTGCAGAGAAGAACACTTCTTCAGCACAGTCAGTATTCTTTTTAGTGTCTGACATTTAAATGAAAATCCCCTGCTTTTAATAGCTGCAAACCATTGTTCAGACTATTCTGTTCAATTTATTTCAGGCGTCTCTTGTAAAACAGGTCACTTGTTATATTTATCCATGAATTTCTTCCCATCTGCTTCCGTCTATAGATCCTTACATTTCCCAGAATCCCCTGAGAAGGACTGTGTATTGGTTACTCTCATCAGAGGTGATAAAAATACACATTCAGGAACACTTAGACAGTGAGGTACTTTTATTCTTATGTTTGTTTGTTTTTTCCCGCAAACCAAATTCATAATAGACAGCACATTCATGATGTAACTTCATGTTTAGCCATGGTCATTAAGCTTTTTATTATATTAGTATTCCCGAAAAAGGTTCATGGTATTTATTGCATGTATTCTTAGGAAAATAATCATCTAATACAGCCTTTATTTTTAAAAAAGATTAAGTATAAAGCATCCTAACCACACCTCACACCTCTGACAAAGGCTGCATTCCATGGCTATGATTACATACTTACAACCATTATTACAAATGTCAATGAGTTTTTAAATGAAGTTTTCTTACATGTAGAAGAAAACAGAGAAGGTCCAGATTCAGCTTTTTCTCTGTCTTTTGTAAATTTTAGTTTGTTTGTTTTTTTTACTTTTTTGTAATTGTGTTGCTCCTTCTGAAAGTTGCTGTCTGAAATTAGCAATCGCCCAGTGTTATCTGTGCCACGGTAATGATGCTACTAGATCAAGGACGAGACATTGGTAAGAGTTTGGCCTACTTTCAGAACCTGCCAAACCTTCATCTTATTACAGGAATTATCTGAGTCAGCAGCACAGGCGTCAGAAAATATGTATTGACAGGAAGCGGAAGAAATCTTCTTTAACCTAAATTTGACCAAGAAATTATTAAACCCCAAGTGCCACCTTCTTGTAACCTCACTGACAGAACCCAGTGCACTCTTTTTCATTTTTGTAAAAACAGCATTAAAAAGCAGGACAGTTGGTAGGGCTGGGAAGTTGCAAAAAGAAAATGAAATCAAACTTCATGTTTTAATTTAGTTTTAGAGTTGCAGTGCATTTTTTGTTTCTTTTCTGGGGCAAAGAACAGCCCTCACTCTGAACTGTATGCAACACAAACATCTTTTACATATTAAGGAATGTGTTTTAGCAAAAATGTGCAAGGCCCGTCGGTAGCACCCAACATAGTTAACCATTTTGGATTAATCACATACAAAAGAATCAATTTTTATTTAAATATGCACAGTAACTTTTGCATCATACATTTTCTTCCCAGCTCGTCATGGTGCAGTGGATGTGTTTTGGCTCACGCCCTAATATTCTTCATACCTCGACCTGTATCTGTTATATAGTAATCATAGCAATTGCATTACTTCTTTGTTCTTCCCAGGCTTTAAAAGACGCCAGTACTGATGCGCGTGCTGATGTGCGTGCTATAGCGGGCTAGATTCTAGCAGCGACCCCCTCATCAAAAGTAATAAATCAGTAGTATATTAACTGTTGGTCCTCATTCAGACTAAAATAAAAAAACATCCCCTTGCTTAAAGGAATCCTGTCTTCTTGAATTCAGCTTATTAGTTGCATAACCAAGCTTATTTAACACTGCGAGTCTGTCAGGGCAGTTTGGGCCAACACTGACATTTGAATTCAATTAGTTGATACACAGTGGCATTGCATAGTATTAGATGTTGCTCAGAGTGATGCAGAAAAACATGAAGTTTTAAATTGCTGACATATTGCTGCTGCTATGAGGCTCCATCTGGATGCTTCAAATATCCTCCTTCATTTACAGCCAATGGCTGTTGTTAGCTGCTATTCTCAAGTGGGTTCCCTTTAGGATTAGATGAGTGAGGATAAAGTTTAGTGACTCATTTCAGAGTCGGTGAGATGCATAGAGTAAAATTATCATGATTTCCCAGTGTTCAGTTTATCTCTGATTATCATATTGTTCAAGATAAAGCATTTACATCACAGCACTTCTTCTTTTGTTTTATGAAACGGCCAGCAGAGAGTACAACAATCGCAGCAGACTCAGTCCCACATGCCACCGCTCACTTTATTACCGTAATTAACTTCCACCAGTCGGGGTCTTCTCACTTCCATATCTGCGAGCGTCTCTGGAGAGCAGCTCTCACCGTGAACACGGCAGGGTTCTCTGCATATTACTCACTTATTCATTCTCAGTGCGACTACGCTGAGATGTGTTGTGGGGATTAAATGTGTTTTCAGGTAATCGTGATAGTTCTTGAATACTTGCAAATCCTTTTAATGTTTGTCTCATAAGGGTTGTGTTTCGCTGAACTAATTCAAAACGTCAAAGTCACAGAGATTTATCACTAAATCTCTTGTCCCCCTTAGCTTTGCCGAGGATTGTTCGGTTTACTTTTCATTTCATTAAAAAGAGTTAGAGCCAGAGCTGTGTTTCAGGGAAGGGCTTGCATTTTTCAGCAAGACAATCTCAAAATGAAAACTACACTCTTACATTAGCATGGCTCTGCACAGAAGGAGTCTGGCCTGCTTGCAATCCAGTGCTGTCATCAACTCTACTGTTTTGACCTACTGTGAAATGAAAATATGACAAAGGCGGCGTTGAAAGCGGTAACAGTGGGTTACCAAAGACTTAAAGACTCTTGTTGAAAGATGAGGTAATATGACAAAATAAAAATGGGAAACACAATACTACAAAATACAATACTTATTCTCAGTATCATCCAAAGGGAATGGATGGAAGGGGATTTATACGTTCACAACATTTACCCATTCATACAAGCACTATTTCTCAGAACAACACGGACTAACATTCACACAGATGGAGGATCCAGGAATCAAACCACCAATCTTATGCTGTAGGTGACCTGCACTACCTCCTGAACTACAGCCACCCCCTTTGCAATTTTTTTTTCCAATTAAACACGGGTTTCAACTGAGTTGCAAATCACTGAGTGTGTTTTTTTTATGTATTTCACGGAGTTTCCCAGCTTTCTGGAACTTCACTTGTGCATAACATGTCTGTGATAGACTAATGAGACAGTGAAGAAGTTTCTTTAGCAAAGCACCCCTAAACAAAAACAGCTGCTAGTAGCAAGGTGGCTGTGTGCATTGTTGATATGAAACTGAAGAAAATCTTTAACTCTGATGAGCTGATTTTCTCTTAACAGTGAAAACTGAACAAAATCAAACAGTCAGTAAATCTTTAATGTGTTAAACATCAAGTGAAAATAAAGCCTTATCCCAGGTGAAGGCTTCGTTAAACATATCAGCAAATGCATAACCAGAATTTCTGCTGCTCAGCCCCTGAGAAAATGTTATTTTGTTGGTGTTGCATTTTAACATTTTGAGTGAAATTCAAACAATTTAAAGACCCACAATAAAAACAGAGCTAGAAGAAGTAGAAAAAAAATAAACAAAGCAATAGCACCATGTGCCACACACTATTGTCACCAAAAGAGTTCAATAAACAAAATGCTTACAAGCTTTTACGGTATTCTTTTTTAGTCTTAGTTTTTCACAACCTGCCAAAACAATAAAAATACCCCAAATTCCATAAAGAGTTTTGGGAGCAAAATCCTCTCATCCAACACCAATCTGCTGCTCATTCACCAGTGAGTCACACATCCTCTACAAGTTTTCATTGGAATGCCCTGTTTCCTTAATCGCTCAGTTCTTAATGACCCTACTGTGTCCTCACTGAACAATATGAGTTTACAGCAAACTGTATTGCTGTTCCTTTTCATCATAGCATATAGAATACTGTGCAAAAGTCTTGAGCCAACCCTCAGTTCTTTATATTTCGCTGCCAAGGAACCAGATAAGTCTGTTTTCTTGTTGTCGCTGTTTTTGTAAACGTCCAACACTGACCTATGAGTCATTTAAGCATATGTCTCTGCACGCAACAGAAAACTTGGCAAAGAATCAATTTTAAGTTGTATGTTTAGGCATTTTTTACTAGCAGCCTGTCACAAAAACAGATAATTTGTTCCAATTTCTTTAGCTGAATCTAAATCTAACACATTTTGAGAGACAAATGATTATTTTTGCACCAATAAGGCCATATCCACATGACTTATCTCGGCAGGGTGTGTCCAGTATGTCCATATAAAATTTGAGGAAACGGAGAACATAAGAAGAAATGGTCGGCCTAAAGACAAAATTAACTACAGCAGGTAAACAGTATCTGAAAGTCATGTCCTAATGAAATATGGAAAAAAAATCCAGCAGAGCCCTCACCCAGGACCCAGGAGATGCATCTGGCTCTTCAGCTGATCAACCTTCTGTTCACTGAAGTCTCATCAGAAATGGTCTCAGAGGAAGGGTGGCTGTCAGGAAGTCATTCTTAAGAAAGAGAAGCAGGGAGAAAACTTTAGGTTTTCCAAATTACACGTTACCTGCATTAAAATAAGTGGCAACAATACTGACAGTATGACGAATCCAGATTTCAAAATTCTGGTTCAGATAGTCTCGGTGAGGAGAGAGAAACCACAGTGAGTGTGTTGAGCCATCAGTAAAGCACGGTGCGGGCTCTGTAGTCTCTAAAGGGTATCACTGGCAACAGCTTCATTTTTCAACACGACAATAATCCCAAACTAATCCCAATATTATCAAAGCGGTCTGTTAGCTCGACAGAGAATAGAAAAAAAGGAAACCAACATTTAAAGAAGAGCCTACAGAAATTCCCAAGGTCTGCGTCAAGAAATGAAGAAGAAAGCCAGCTCTGCCTTATATACTGTAGTGCATTTATTGCATACATGAACAGTTTGTTGTATTTAATTATAAAATAAAAAGGAATATGTTTATGAAATATTAACAATAACATTTTAGCAAATGGTTGCCTGTTTCATTTCTTTGCATGCACAATAAATAAGGAGGGAGGCAAACGGACAGCAGTCATGAGCTGAAAGCCTCTTGCTGATTAGACTAAACATTTACAACGGCATCAATAAGTATTTGCAGCTATCCTGATATTTTAGTTTACTGTTTTATCCCACAGAGCCAGGTAGGTTTGGTTAGTTTTTTCCCTTAATAAATGAAATCATTATTTCAACATGGGATTTCTATATTTAATCAGCTTATCTTTGACATATATAATAATTTTCTGATGATCTGAAATGCATAATTGTGACAGATATGCAAAAAAACAAAGAAATCAGGAAAGGGGCAAATATTTTTCCACGGCACTGTACTGGTCAGCTCTAGGTGTGAATGTGTAGAAGGACACGGTGTTCCTGAAATCTGATCCTTCATGTTTAAAGCACCCTCCAGTGACTAATAGACGATGAGCAGGCCAGTCACCAACACCTATAATAATACAGCGGTCCCATCTCGCTTTAATGAATGTTTTTTTTCACATTCACTGTTCATTTAAGCACACACTATGATTGAATGTCTGTTTAAAGATTTTGTTTTCCTCCAAAAAGATGGGACGGTCCAACTTGAATTTGTTTTATCCTATCCTTAGTCTTAAAGATAACGACAGCTTATTTAAAACACTATTTGACTTTTTCTCTGACTTATGTTTTGTCTTCAATCATGTGTGACAGTAAAGTTGTTGCTTTTTTACAAAACTTCAAACTAAATAATAATTTTAAAAAATCAATCCCTCTGAAACAATCACAATCAAAAGAAGATTTGATTTTCACTGAAAGGGATTATTCACTTTATTCAGTGTTACAGTCCAGGACAATAATAATAATTATAATAAACAAAATAACTTTACAACCACTAATTCTGTTTAGAGGCAGTCAAGAAATTCAGGTGCAGGTGGAAACAGCAGATTAGCATCTGATCTGATCATTCTTTGAACACTGTGGCCATCTACTGCTTCTCACCTGGAAGTGCAAGAGGCGTTGAGCCCTCTGTGGTCTGTTTCTAGTCTGTAGACTGGACAGCCAGAGGGGTTCAATTTAGGGGGTTTTCCAGTATACTTCTCTTATTATATTATCTTTCATTTGAACACTTATCAAAGCTTAATGCTAAAAGTTTTGTCTTTAAATCACTCCCACATGCATCTTAGTAGAGGACTAGAAAAAGGCAGGATTGCAGTACAGTACAGTAACAATCTGTCTGCTCAAGGTGTGTATTACAACAAAGCAGCAAAAATGAACTGGTAAATTAAATAATCTGAATCCTACATTGTTGTTCTATGTCCTGACAGTATTACCTGTATTATAATAAATAGAATATTGTGTGTGTTGTATGTGGGATTGTCTAAAGTGCTGAATGTTATGGAAAAATGTTTTTCAACAGAAATGTGCTACTTGCAGGATTTTACAGCAAAAGCAAATAAATTAATTCCTTTTCAGTTCACATAAAATATGGATTCCCCTGAAGGGATACTGAAAGGCCTCATTCTGTTCAGTCGAATAAGATGATGTCTTTCAGTCTGATATTTTAAAATGACATAAGAGTTACAGTTGGAGGGGTTTTAAGCTGTAAACACCTTACCTGAATTTCTTGATTTTTTATGAATGATGTGAAAAGCCTCATGACCTGATTGAATTGGTGCTCACAAAATGATGATTGGTATAAATTCAGTTAACACCAAGAGTGTGTTCCTTAATAATTCATTATTTGAATAGAGAAACCTTTGATGCTATATATTTCTGTTGTATTTTACTCACAAATATTACTTTAGACCTTTTTTTAGTGTATTACAGTAAAAGCAGCTTAGCAATCATTCATTATCTTGTGCCTGTAGAAATTAGGTCTCTGTTTTGGTTTAACTAAGAAGCTATATGTTATAGGGTGGCAGTTTTGTAAATGTTTGTTCTGTATATTAAAAATTAACAAAAAAGGTTCACAGACTCAAAAGTTACACTTTACAGGAGGCTTTTTAATGATAAATCTATTTGCCTTCCTGGATTGAAATCTTGTGATTTTAACCACATTGAACTCCTCCTCACATAGAGTTAGCTATTACCTCATCTTACAGTCTGTGTATTAATTTCGTATGAGAATGGAACAGGTTTTCATAAACACGTATGGGACATGGAGGGTTTAAAAAAACGTTTTGGGGCTATCTGAAAACCTTCTAGACAAAGCAACAAAAACAAAAGATACTTTCCCTGTGTTAATAAAGTAAAAGATCAAGTGGAAAAAGCCTGTAGTGAAAATGTCCAGCTGTATTTTTAGTAAAGCAGATGCTGCTGATGCTATCCTATGCATGTTTGTCTTTGAGTTCATCCTCGGGTCATAGTCTCTATGCTCACAGCTCCATGGTGACGGCCACTTCAGCTGTACTCAGTCCATATTTAGTTCTACAGCACTTACTGAAGCGGGGGGCGGGGGGAGGGGGCTCCTCTCCAGTGTAAGTGGCTGGTTTCATCCGAGTGACACAGACTGTAATTTTACCCAGTATCAAATAGGATATTTTTTTTTCAGAATTCTCAGAATATGAGTTTGACTCCAATGGTTAATTCTTTACCAGAAATTAATCATTTCATAAGAGCTATATGAAATTTCATTGCACATGCAGTTATATATTGACCAGCAGGTGAAAGGTTGAGGAGAAGATTTGCTTATTATAGCACTAAATGAAGAGCAGGATTTTGTTAGCCAATGCCACGTTACTTTAACAAAAGCATTCAAATATCTTTATAATCATAATCAATGATGTCCATTGCTATAAGTTTCATCTGCCTATGACGCTGTCTTAAATTTGTTTTACAGTATAAACAAAAACAAACAAACGAACAAACAACAGTTGAAATAATGTAGAAGGTCTGCTTCAAATCAAGTTTCACGAATGAAAAAATACACCGTCAGGTGTGTTTTAGGATGGTTTAAAATCCAACATGTCTCAGGAAAGGATCTGTTGTTGTTGTTGTTTTGTGTGTTTTTTTGGGGGGGGGTGTTTTTTTTTGGGGGGGGGGATCCTCTT
>VUQR01036056.1:10279-29457 GCA_015108515.1 Hemichromis elongatus
CACACACTCCTACACATACGCTATGCACACTCGCTGACAGAGACAAGCCAGGTGAACTGCTGAAAATCTAAGTCGCCCAACAGAAACAAGGTGTCTGAATCTACTCAGACTGATGTTCTATGTTGACCTTCAGTGATAATGGATGAGAAATAATGGAAAAAGCTGATATCCAGGAAGGAAACATTGGTGAAGCAACTTTGTCACGGCCATGAGCTAAGACGACAGCTTGATGTTGCATTTTGGAGGGTTAAATTGTGGTCGAGATTTATCGCATAGAGACACATTATCGTTATGAACACAAAATCTCATTTCACTGTTGTCTAGCTTCAGCAGATTCATATAAATTAAATAATCTGCTCGTAATTGCCTGTTTTCAAGGTCTACGTTAGCGAAATGACGTTTAAAAAATGTAATTTTGTGGCCTTTGAGATGCTTTATAAATCTCTTAACTGTGAACTTCTTAGTTTCAAACCTGCTTGAGATAAGGAAAAAGCGGTACGGGGGGCATGAAGTCCCTCCTTTGAAGTCGGCCTTCATTTTAATGTCAGCACACACCTGTGCAGTTTGATTGCACGGTTGTGACACTACGGCACTGCTCGTATCACACATGCACAGACACATAAAGCCTCACAACTGTAGACGCTGCAGATATTTAGCATCTCATTGTGCACGAGCATGCGTAACATTTAAGTTAATTTTTTTTAATCTTCTTGTGAGAATTTCAAATTTAAATCTGTACAGGTTCAATGGAGAAGGCTTTTATTGTAAATTGTGCAAATGGATTTACTGAAAATTTTTATTCAAAGAATTATTTTTTTTTTGCTTTTTAAAATGTATTTTGTTTTATATCTTTAGGAAAGAAACACTACAGAGAAATGAATTCATAAGGAATTTTCATAGACATTCAGTTAATGCTCAGCTTATAGCATCTTTCAGTTCCTCCAAGTTGTATCCCTCAGACATTCATGCAGCAGATCTCCCATTGCAGCTCAAAGGTGCTGTGCTGGGCTGATCCCCGGTGAATGGAAGGCCAGTTGAGTAGAGTGAAGTCATTGTGATTTTCCTGGAAGCTTGCAGAGATAATGGGAGCTTTGTAACATAGTTCATTATTCTGCTGGAGGTGTCCTATTGAAAACGGGTAGACTGCAGCCACGAAGAGATGCTTTTGGTCAGCAGCTAAGAATGGTGTAGCATTTAAATGATGCTCACTTGGCGTTAGGTGGCCCGGTGTATGCCAAGAAACAGTGCTAACAGAATTACAGCACCATTGTTTGCTCCTCCAACACAGTCTGGATAGTTCCAGGATGCTATTTGCAATAAATTCTCATCCCACAGCAACATGGTGCAACAGAAATCACAGGTTTTCCGTGTGGGAAATGTTTACTTCCATGCCATCACGTGCAGTGTACTGTAGGTCTGGTGAACCTAGACTCTCTCTGTCCTTATTCCCTTCCCAGTAGCAGACAGCAGATGAACCTTGTAGGGTCCTCTGGTGCGGCGACCCGCACATTTTCAAGGTTCAACAAGATGTGGCAGTGAATGCTCCCCTGCACCTTGCCGCTGTACTGCACTTTTATTCATTAACTCATGTCCTTCCTGTTAGTGTGAACAACTCTTGCCAATTTCTTTTGACCTCACTTACTGATGGGAAGTTTTCACCCACTGTACCAAATTGCCACTGACATCACACCACTCTTTTTCCCCTTTTAAAAATTCCAGGTGCTTTAGACTGTAGTTAACATGCTGAACAAATATCTCAAAAAAGGAAGCAGCTCACACATTTGTCACCGCATCTACGCTCTTCTGATTTATCAAACGGTGCATACTTCACAGCCATGTTTTACCGTCCTCTCATACTGTGTTGATTTGCAGCCATTCATTTTGGTCCAGTATTTATGCAAAAATCTCACAAATGACCCAGAAAAGAAAAAAAACATCCGCTCCTTGATCTGCAGAGGCTGTGAACTGTACATTTCTCAGTGATTACAATCTAGAACAGAAAGTGTGCTGTATTGCAACCACATGATCTTATCAGTCAGATATCAGCGTGTCAGCGAGCAGATATGTCAGTGATCTGTGATCCCCCTTTGGGAGTCACACTTTTTTCCCTAGGTTTGCCTCCTCAAGACCCACAATTACTCATTTTCCAACATCAGAGTGATTGAATGTCACAACACTACGTGCACCTCTCCCACACTATAGATCACAACGCACACACACATGCATGAACACACACAGCAAATTGATATTGGTTTTTATACTACATTGAAATGCATATTATAAAAGACTAATTCAAGTAATTCTAACTATAAACTATAAAACTTCCACAATGACTCAGACCTGACCGAATATTACTGTCAAATAATACATTTGAGATTAAGATGTTGTGCGTTTATGCTGAGTTTTACCTCAAAGTTGCTCATTGGACAAACACTCTTTAAAATATATAATTTGTCACTACATAACTTTGCAAACAAGTGCTTATTTCCTGTGATAAGAAACGGTGAAAATGAAAAGTAAAACTGCATAAAGCTCACCTTCATCATTTCATGCTTCAGCGCTGAAGGAGGATTTATGACTGCCATCCATTATATATACAAGCCTTCAGTCTCACTCTTCTTGTAGAACTAGCACGCATATTGATGTATCGTTTTATAATAGGTGCTTACGAAGTCTTCCTCTCCATTTTGGAAACACAGATATGGAAATTTGTACTTGCATTGCCTAACAGAAGAAACAACAAGTAAAATATTTATAAAAAGCAAACCAATTATTTTTACTATGTGCATTCTCTTCTGCAACACGATGAATTCCCTGATAACAGACCACACTAATTTCATCTCATTTTAGAGACCCAACTTATAAATGTAGTGCTCATACAGTTTTGACAACTTATTTTCTGTTCCAGCAGGTGGATTTAAAAGGATTGTGTTTGTCAAATCACAGTTTTCCCCAGACTGTTCATACCATTTTATTATTCATCATGCTATAACAGGGATGGCATGGTGGTGAAGTGGTTAGCCTTGTTACCTCACAGCAACAGGGTTTGAGGTTTGGCTCCACTGACCAGCTGGGGCCTGTATGTGTGGAGTTTTGTTGTTATTCCAGGTTCCTACCAAAGTACAGCGTTGGGTTAATTAGCAATTCTTGCCCAAAGGTGTGAATGTGACCCTGAGTGACTGTCTGTCTAGTTATTGTTGGCCCTGTGATAGAATGGCAACCTGTCCAGTACCTCACCTCTCCCAGACCCAGCCATAGGCTCCAGCCTCGCCATGACCTGGAAGTCGTTAAGAAAATAAATAGATGTTACTTAAGCAACAGTTCACTATGTTTAAATTTTAATGTGGAAAAAATGTGTTTGCCTAGTCGCCTCCCTGTGTCTTTTATACTGCTAGTTTCAGCTTTACAATTCAGATAAACTGCTCGAACTGGATTGCAAGTTTTACTAATCTTCTCTAGCTGATATATATAAGAGATCATGGTACAGCAGCTGGCACTATGATGCTTTACTACTACTGTAGTAGTCCTGTGAAAAAAAGACATAAAGACATAAATTAGACAACAATGATTCAGTAACTTGTAGAACCACTTATTTACTAATAACTTGAAGTAATCGGTTTCTGTACAACCTTTTCAGTCTCTTATGTTGTTGTGGAGGAATGTTGGCAACGTTGTCTGTTTGTGGCCATTCAGCCATTTAAAGCTCTCTTCAGATTACAATACAGCATTTTAATCTGGTTGACACTTGACTGGGCCATTGCAACCCTTGATTTTTTTTTTTTGAAGATTTGCAGCTGTGCTTGGGATCATTATCTTGTTGCATGACTCATTGCATGGTCCAAGATGGCCTCACATACAACTACAGAATACTTTGGCATACAGAGGAGTTTGAGGTAGACTCTATGACTGCAAGGTGCCTAGCTCCTGTTGCCGCAAAGCAAGCCATAATCATAATCCTTCCATCACCGTGCTCGACTATTGCTATAAGGTGTTTGTGCTAATATGCTGTTTGGTTTTCCCCAAACGTGGTGCAGTGTATTACGGCCAGACATCTAAACTTTGGTCTCATCTTTTCAAAGGACATTTTTAATGAAGTCTTGTGGTTTCTTCACATTCAACCTTGTAAACTTCAACTGTGCTACCATGTTTGTTTGTTTTTAGAGAGAAGAGGCTTTCTTCAGACAACCCTTCCAACAAGTGATACTTGTTCAGTCTCTTTCTTATAGTACTGTTAAGAACTTTAACATTTAACATGTTAACTGAGGCTTGCAGAGTCTGAAATGTAGCTCTCAATTTTTTTAAGGTTTCACTGAGACCTCCACAGTCTGACGTTGGAGTGAGATTGCTACGATTTCCACTCCTGGAAAGATTGTGGTATTGTGTTATACTGGAATGGTTCAGAAAGCAAACAACCAAAACTACTTCTTTTATAGAGGTGATTAGCTGCACCTGGCTGCTACTTACTCTCTTAATTCTTATAGAAGCAGTAAGGATGTAGTTCTATTAGTGAGCTAAAAAAATATCTTTTGATACACTTCACCGAGTTAAAAAGGATGGTGAACAGTGACTTTTTAAAAAACGCAATAACACGTTTGTCTGCTATTGTGAATAAGAATCCAAATATTTAATTGTGAGAATATTTTGAGATACTATTAACAGTTCTTGCAGAAGCTGGACTGTGAAAAAGTAGGGAGAGTAATTGTGGGGTTTAGCCTAAAAAGCTCCAAGTTTTGACACCTACATGCAAGAACGTAGAGAAAACATTGAACTGCAAAGCGGAGCAGCCCATCAGTCTTATTAAAGCAAACAGTTTAACTTGCTTTTGTGCTTCCTCTTGGAGTCAGAGAAAATGTTTTGCATCTCAGGCCAAAATTCATGTTGTCAATTGATTGCTTCCAGTGAATGAATGTGCAGTAAAAGGCACACAAGCCAAAACTCAAGCAGTTGGCATAAACAGAAGACTTTTTATGGGTTCTTCAAAAGGTTTTCATTATTCCATTTCAATTAACGTTGAACGTCTAACACATTGTGAATAGCAAATTTCCTTTTCTAAAGAACTGAATTAGAGAATTGGTCTACTTGTGTCCACCTCTGCCAAATCCATAACAGGAAAAAGCTCAGTTATAAAACTGTGTTAGTAAAAACCTGTTAATAGGAACAACGGTGGCAAGCTGTTTAATAGCATCAACCTGCTTCCTGCCAAGAAACTGTGAACATTTAGTGAGTTTAGTTAGTTTCTTAAAATGTAAATTTTAAGCAGATTTTTAGGATCACTTAATAAAAAATAAATAAAAAAAAAAAGAGAGAGATATATACTTCAATGTACTTTAATACTGTAACAAGCAGATATACCACCAGCCAGTTGAAGTTTAAAAACACAATTCGCTTACACTTTGTGATTGGCGGTTATAAAGCTGATGATTGGCTCTTTTTAGGGAGAGATGGGACTACTTGCATCTTTGGTTTTATGGAAATGCATTACCATTATGTGTAATGTGCTTTATGATGACTGATAAAGCCAGAAGCAGAAACCCATTGGTCAAGGAGTAGCCTTCTTTATGCTGCCTGTGCTGATTTAGCTTTAACTCCTTCAAATCATAATCTATGAGCACCAGAAGTTGTGGCGTGAAAGCCTCTACTGTAGCTTTGAAATTCTCCCACAGATTTCAAATTTTTTGTTTGGCTCATGGACATTAAAAAGAGAAATCAATTTAAAATAATGAGGTTTTTAGGCAGTGTGCAGATGTGAAACCTACATCATGTTGCTTTAGCTATGATTGAATTAATTTCTGGTTTGAATTGGCCAAAACAAACCTTTATCTTTTGGTCTGCTTTTTTTTTATGTCTATTTTGTTTTGTGGAGATTTAGGAAAGATTTTTGGTTCTAAAAGTCACTCTTTCAATCAGATTCATGATGTAGCCTCCAAAGTCTGTGTTATATAATAAATCAAAGTAATTTATTATATAATTTAGAGCTTGACCAATTTGTTTGTGGGCCAGTCGATTGGTATATACATTCATAACAGCTGATGAACTAAAATTTAAAAAGTAAAGAAGGACCTGATTCTGAATCTTGCGCTGAATACATGAAATTTTAATTTGTCTTACTTTTTATCCACAAACTCCTTTAACACTATTAGTTAAGCAAATGTGGCACGCAGTAACATCTTAGTTCGAATATCATTTATTTCACAACAGTAATATATAATTGAGAAAATATTGAATAAACTTATTTTCCATATCTCCAGATTGTTATCCTTATTACAATACATCATTCAGCACATGAACTGTGCTGTCATAGAATTGTTTATGAAATTTAATTTACTGATCACATGTAATGAATAATAATAATAATAATTTAATATTACATTTTAATAATATATGAAATCATATTTTACTGTATGAGTATAATGTCGATTAAAGAAGATTTTGCATACTAACTTTTCATTATGTTTTCATTATGTACATTTTTTTTGTCAGTGTTTGTCAGTGTGATAGCATGGTCTAGTAATAAAAAAGTATGGTAGATTGCATAACGCATTATTGTAGTCTGCACCTATGTTTCCCACAATTCATAAAAAACCTTTTTGTATATAGAATAAACATTTTATTTGTTAAGAGCATTCTCCATAGAGGATCAGGCAATAATGGTCCATCAAAGTGCTTCCTGTCTCACAATTAGATAAATGCTCATCACATCATGCATCTAATCCAGTTACATTTCAGCTGAGAGTAAACAATCAAGAGTTGAATTACCCAAAGGATGATATCACTAAAATAGCAATTACTCTTATCAAAATTGTAAAGGGTCTCTTCAGGCTTTCTCTGAATGCCGACGTTTTTTGCTTCACTTGTCTGTGAATACTGGTCAGAGATGTACAGTTTAAATTGTTCTGCTCCACATGACATAAACAGTTAAAGTGAAGTAGCCGCTGCTTTGGAGTTATGAGGCTATAGTGCATTTACAGTTTGTGCATTTAAGAGCATTATCCCACAGTATTGTTACATTAAAGTAAGGCTATTGATCAGATTGGTTCAGAGTTTGCAAAGAAGCTTGAAGGATGTCATGCGGCAATGACCTTTCATCGGACACAAATCCTTTTTGTGAGGATTATTGGCAAAACATGGTGTGAAAAGGTTTCGCTGCGTCCAGTGTCACAAAGTCAGATGGTTTGAGTGGGCTAGATGTTTTGTCAAATGCTTGAATGCCATGCTGGCCTACAGTACTTCACTTTGTGTGTCTGTGTGGAGTCACAAAGATTAAATATGTTAATATTATCAGCAGGTACAGAGCTGAAGTCAGCTGGATTGGAAGGAACGAGATGGAGATTTCTCTCCATTCCCTTACAAGATAATCTGTTCTGACCTTTTGTTGCTTTGTTCCCAAAATATGTTTGCATCAGCTCACATTTTATCACCATCAGAGGAAACAATAGTGCTTAAATAGGGAGAAATCATAGATGATTTCTGTTTCTGTTTTGACTAATTTCTGAGGACATTTCTTGTTTTTCTGTAAAAAAAAAAAAGTTAGCAATAATCGAAAATCTATCAAATGTGTGGGATTAGCAAGAAATGTAGTGGGGTTGTATAGTTGTTGTGTCCTTTTCTCTTTGGAGCAGGGTATTCCTGTTAGAGCAGAATCTGAGAGGATGGACATCCATTATCTCTGGTGCTGTGGAGGTAGAGAGAGGATTATCTGACTCCTGCAGGTTCAGCTGGCGTCCCACAGTTTACAGACATCAAGATCCATCTCCCAGCTGTCGATCAGAGTCTGGCGCGTGTCTCCATTAGCGCCTCATGGCAGATGTTTTCCATCCACTATTCATCGCTTAGTGTCACACATCCTTAATTGGGCATGGTAATTATCCAATCACACAATATTAAGTGTCCTATTTGTGGAAATGTGGTTGCTGAAAATGAATAGTTATTGATTAGCAACACTGACATTCAACTTACTCCTCTTTGCACATTAGCCTAGCATTGATTGCTGGCAGCACTTCCTGTTCTGCAATACCGAGAATCGACCAGATTCCTAATGTGCGGTCCAGGCTTGACCATTAGAACCATCCATTATCACGCTTGCCGTCCACAGCCTTGTCACTAAGGCCTGGTGGGAAATTGGCAAGCAGACATGATTGTGACTGTGAGGCAGATTTAGGTTCTCCAGTTTCTGTCAGCAAGCTGTTGCATAATTAATCAGCTACAGTCTATACTGTACTACCGAGAATATGTACAAGGTTTGCACTGTTTTGTTGTGTGCCAGCCATAATATATATACGTAAATATTTTTTTAGTAATTTACATTCAGCGTGTGGAATAACACTCACTTTTGGAGTGTTGCTTTTTCTTTTTTCTTTATGTGTGTCTTGTGCACTGTTAAGTTGGGAGTTTTGAACTAAAGTTAAAAATTTATGGGACGGCTCATGGATCAGCCGCAATCATGCCAGGAGTACCATGCCAGGGAGCCAAAAGGCAAATATTTTTATTTTCCCCTCATAGATTTTATAGAATAAAGAAATATTGCTTAAGCAGAGGTCTATTTGACATGTAATGAAATCTCTTGGTTTTGTGACATCTAGGCAGTTATCTATTTTGTTTGGTTAGTAGTCCAACCTGCACATTTGAAATGTCAACACCTTTAAACTACCTCAATCATTATGAATGTGTTTTTACTTTCCAAAGAATTTTTCTCCTTCCATGGGCTTTATTTACTATTGGGTGCAGTATTTGTATTGCTGTACTGTTATTGTAACTGTGTTGTAATGTGTTGTACTGCATGGCTCCACCTGAAATGAATGCTATGAAAGTCTTTTTATCCCATCCATTTGCCCTCGGTTCACATACAAACTCAGTCAAGTGTGTGGAAGCTGATTTCATTGCTTACAGTGGTTGTCCGCACAAGTAATCTCTTTATGCTCTGCATTTATGGGTAACCAGGGCTTGCTGGGCATCCAAAGTTTTGGGGAGATCTATCATCATAACACAGGTAGGCAGTTTAATAACCCGGCTATGGGCTCCTGAGAAAAAAACAGGCATTTATTTAATGTAACATGGGCAATGTTGGGGGGCTGACAGATGGCCCAGGCAGGAAAAACGATGTCCTGTTTCCACTGCCTGCTGAATTCACAGGACATCAGCCTGAGGAGAAAAAAAATCTGCTCCATTTAACGTTCTGTAGGGATTAAAATGTAAATTAAGAGTTTTTATTTTCTTTGTGTGCATGTTTGGAAAAATGATATATGATAAAGGCTTATAAAATGTCTAAATTCCACAGGCATCCAGTGAAGCTTGCATGAATCCAGGTAGAGAATCTAAATCAGGGTCCACATTAGCTTAACTTCAGTTAATTTTAAGAGTATACTATAATATTCATTCTCCTTTTTTTTTATACTACTAATAAGCTTTCCTAAATGGACTTGGAAATTATTGCTTCAAGCATTTACAACCATTTGAACATTTGAAAGATATAATCTTTTTACCACACAGGATTCAGAGGGAGGTGGTTGGATGAAAAAACCAAAATCAGCTTATTGAAACACTGGGGTAATGTGATGGAGTTAGGCACCAGTCGCTCAGGCCTAGAGAATAGCAGGCAACAAGTAGCTGTTAGTTAAGAAATCTGTTCCCATAATCCCAGTCAGACATGTCTAGACCAGTCAGTGATCATTTAAACACCTCCAGTCACTAGATAAAACTGCCCCGAGCAGATGGTGGCTGTTGCTGGCAGTGGCTACACCAGGCATGTCAAAAGTCCGGCCCGCGGGCCACCAGATTTCAAGTGGCCCACAGCTTCAGTCTAATTATGTATAACTTATGGCTCACTTTCTAAGTCTGAATAAATAAATCATGACTTTAAAGGTGTAATTCCATTTTTCTGCTACTTGCACCTGTGCTGCGAGCCCGCCCTTCTCTGCTCATTTCTGCCATGGCGACTGTACAAAAAAAGAGAAAGGTTGATGGTGAGGGCCGCCGCTTTCAGGAGCAGTGGGAATTGCAGTGTTTTTTTTACTGAAATTCGAGGCAATTGTGTTTGCCTGATTTGTAAAGAGACTGTTGCCTTGTTTAAGGATTTAAACATTAGGAGACACTACGAGACTAAACATGCTGCAACACATAACAAGCTAACAGGGAGTGAACGCTCTGAAAAAGTGAAGCAACTCCAAGCTGCTCTGGCTTCGCAACAGCGATTTTTTATGCGGGCACATGACACATGAAAATATCACGAAAGCCAGCTATGAAGTGGCTATGTTAATAGGTAAACATGGCAAACCTTTCACTGAAGCTACATTTGTCAAAGACTGTTTCATGAAAATGGTGGAGAACATTTGCCCCGAGAAGAAGCAAGAATTTCTGAATGTTTGCTTGGCACGCAACACTGTGGCACGAAGAGTTGAGGATATATCGTCAGACATTCACAGACAGCTGCGGGACAGAGGAGTGGATTTTGATTATTTCTCATTAGCCTGCAATGAAAGCACCGATGCATCTGACACCGCGCAACTGCTGATTTTTTTACGAGGAGTCGACGACAAGATGAACGTGACAGAGGAGCTGCTGGATCTCAAAAGCCTTAAGGGTCAAACCAGAGGAATGGATTTATTCATTTCTGTTTGTGAAGCTGCTGATGATATAAAGCTACCATGGAGTAAAGTTTCTAGGATCATTACTGATGGTGCACCTGCCATGGCTGGTGAGCGAAGCGGATTGTCCACACTGATCTGCAATAAAGTCAGCGAAGAAGCAGGTAACGCTGTTAAACTTCACTGTATCATTCATCAGCAGGCTCTCTGTGCCAAACATCTCAAATTTGATGATGTTATGAAACCAGTAGCAAAGACAATCAACTGTATTCGCTCTAAAGCTCTGTACCACTGATAGTTTCAGCAGTTTCTGCATGACTTCCAGGCTGAATATGGTGACGTAATTCATTAAAATGATGTGAGGTGGCTAAGTCGGGGGTCTACAGTGATTTTTCTCTCTCTCAGAGAGGATATCAGACAGTTTTTAGATGAGAAGGGACAACCAATGGAAGAACTGTCTGATCCTGTATGACTGGCAAATCTGGCTTTTTTGGTTGACATTATGAAGCATCTGAATGCGCTGAATGTTAATCTTCAAGGAAAAGATGCAGTGGTGAGCCAACTATACGTTCACATCAAGGCCTTTGGAACCAAACTGAAACTTTTCCAAAGACACTTGTCCCTAACAGAGCCCTGTACCGCACACTTCCCAGCTTTGAAAGAGGTTATTGACAGTTTTCCGGTGGACATTAATGTCCAAATAAAGGGTTACACAACAGCTATCGCGTCTCTTTCTGAAGAATTTAACAAACGCTTTCAGGACTTTGCAGCTATTGAAAAAGACATGCTGCTTTTCTCATCTCCCTTCTCCGTGAACCCTGATGATGATGCTCTTCCGCAGCTTCATCTGGAGCTCATTGAGCTGCAGTGTGACGATGAGTGCCGTGTTCTCTTGTTGACTTTTATTGGCAGCTAGACAAAGACAGGTTTCCTGAAGTGCGATCTTTTGCTAAGAAAATGCTGAGCTTATTTGGCTCCACATATTTGTGTGAGCAAACATTCTCTGTCATGAACTTAAGCAAGAACCGATTGAGATCAAGGATGAGTGACTCCCACTTGGGTGATATTTTACGCATCTCAACCACTGCCCTCAAACCAGACCTGATTGCTTTACTAAAATCTAGATCTCAGTATCACCCCTCTCATTAGTCCAGGGATGTCCAAATTCTGTACTGGAGAGCTGCTATGCATGTTTTAGTTCTTTCTGGTTTAGCACAGTTGAATCAAATGAAGAGCAGCCCTCCAGGAGTGACATCTCTGCATTACTCATGTGATCCTGAACAGTAAAAAGCATAAAGCACGCTAATGCAATCCACAAAAGGAAACGTATTTTGTTAAACTCTCAAGATTTGGTTTTAATTGTTGATGTTATGCTCTTAATTCATAGTTGAGTGTGTTGTGTACATATTGTATAAATTTATGTTTATTTCTTGCGGCAAGTGAACTTTCAGTTGTGCAATCTTCCAGTAGATGTGAAAAACTTTGGCTTCCTGAAAGGTCTTGTAAAAGTCAAGGGCGAAATTCACTTAAAAAAACCCAAAACTTTATTGATAACAGAACACTTTTCATTACTTATAACTCCTGTTTAAATATTCATTAGGCAAAGATATTGCAAACTCATGGAAATTTAGGGTATTCTATAAAGTTTGTTCAATGTTGTCTGACTCTCCAGATATAAATGAGAGGCGGAATTGTGTCTTTAGAGTTGTAAATGCTTGCCTGAGTGTCTTTTATTTAGGTACATTTCTATTTTAAAAATAAAGGTAATTGTGACAATTAAAATTGTTCTTCATTATATTTTCATGTAACTTTGTTATGGGAAAAAAAAAAAGTCAAAAGCAACCATTGGCCCCCAGGCATCTTCACTTTATAAAATTTGGCCCTCTTTGCAAAAAGTTTGGACACCCCTGGGCTACACAAAGAGGTATACAGTGCTGAAAATAACATTGCAACTGCTTTACTTGCTAACATATTGCTATGGTCTTGCATGGTTTGCATTGAACTCCTTAAACTTTTACGACTACTGTCGATTACTTGCTTTAATTTGCTAGAGGCCAGAGCAGTCACAAGAAGTTTTTTAGTATAGCACTGTCTGCCAACTTGTGTATTGGGGTTTGCACATTTTTCCCCAGCAACCAGGGAAACTGGCCTCTTGGCCTGTGTGTGTTTCCATGTTGTTATATTTTTCTTAATTACACACAAAAGTCACTTGGATGAGTGACAAAACGTTTCTCCCACTAAAACGCTGAATCAACCTTTCAGGATAATAACACAATAGTTAATTGTGTGTTGAGTGTTGATAACGTATGTTGCTATAAAGCCTGATAATTCATTATTTTTTTTATCCATTATTTACATCTTATTTAAAAAAAATCATGCTTTAGGGTTTCTTTTTGTTTGTCTTTAGACCAGGGTTGTTTTTATCTGTTTTTATTGTGTTCAACAATATCGAAACCGGGTTTTTTGTCACCCCAACCGCATCTTTAACTTCGTTTTCCATGTATAGACATTAGATTTTCCCTCAGGTAAATCACGGGAAAAACCTGAGCAGACTTGAATGTGAGGCATAAATAAAATATGTACATAAAAAATATGTGTTGTGAAGCATACTCTAAAACCCACAGTACTCACTCTGATGAAACATTTTATGTTAGCGACAGCATCACGCAAAACCTGGTGTACACTATCCAAAATCCTCTTGGCTATCAATTGATAAAACATAATTAAAAAACGTCAATGCTTTTCATTGTCTAGTATATAATTAGACTTTACACTGTCGTTTTCCTCCTTGTTGTAAAGGACGTTGTCAACACAATTAAAGTGGAAAGTCATCCAAACTGGCTCAACATCTGAGTTGGCTGGGATGAAATACTGGAAACATAAAGTGAGCAAATAAATAAAGCACTCAGCATTTAGTTGTGATGACATTTGTAGTCCTCTTTAATAGGAACTTTGTATCGCTTCTGTATTTATAGTTTATTTTTTTCTTAAATATTCCAGAAATTATTCTTCTGCTGCCCTCTATCCGTAATAATGCAAAGAAAGGTGATTCGGAGCGCTTCCAAAAACAGTAGTTGGGTTAATATGAGTCTCTGACAGTGTAATGATAGTATTTTGCAAAACAGGGCATTTGTAAAATCTTATCTTGAGTCAGTCAATGTAGATTTCATCCTAATGTAGCACATTAATCAATAAAACGGGAGGTTTTCTTTAAACTACAAAACTGTCTTCTGCAACTCGGAGCTTTCCAAAACAGCAACGGTGTTTATGCTGTGCTTACCTTATAAATGTTTTAAATAAAATTACTCTGCTTTTTAGCCAAAATCCTTATCCTGATATACAGTGTAAAACAGAGAGCAGAAGGGTTCCTCTGGCATTTTTGACACTCTCAGTTTCTTTTGAATTGCGTGCGCAGCATGATGGCAGAGTTCACGTGAAATTTTTCCGTGATTTGTGCGCTCCAGAATTCGTCTATCTGTGCTGGCTGTGTACACCACTTCACACTAATGCTCCTTATTGCGTGGAAAGTTTGCTGTGGCAAGAAGCCTGCTTGTAAATCATGCATATTGGATGAGACATGCAGCAGATGAGCCTGGGCCCTCCAGTCAGGCCTAGCATTAATTAAATATCAATTGGCCCTGCTTCCGTACTTCATTTCATGCCACATTCACACCTTGTCTGGGCTCGTTGAGGGAAAGTTAAAATGAAAGTTGTGGCCTTGCAGTTTCATATAACTCACAGCGCTACTCGACTGAAGCATTGTGGGTCCTATGAATTCTGACTCCATTTCTACGGGGAGTGCACAAGAAAAACTAGTTTTATTACTGTACACAGTAATGTTTTATAGCGAGATAAGAATAAGAAGAGATCCTATCTAATTGCAAATTTAGATCATCATTCTGTTGACAAAATTATGAAACACTTGAAATAAGAAGCAAATAAATATGTGATTTAATGAACTTTACTTTATTACTTTATTTTACATGTGGCTGTGCAAGACAGTGTCGTGATGCCTGGTGTGATATTAGATTGGAAGGTGTTACCTGTGAAAAGTTCACACGTCATAAAAGTATGAATGCCTTCATTATGAAGTTAATCAAATTTACATAATTAGTTAATTGCAGTGTTCTCATAATCACACATCATCAAAGTGCTTTTACTCCAGTGCATGCCTGACACTAATCAGACCTTCATTGTTGTTTTGATCTTTTTCTTTGGTACCCTGTCCTCATTAGAGCAGAATTTAGTCGCACATTTTCATAGTTGTACTGAAATAACAAAATAAATGACATTGGTGTTTGTAGTATAACACATTACATTACTGGGTTACGGAACAATGTAATGTGATTACAGTAATGCACTACTTTGGAATGCGTTACAGCTAACGCTGCCTGCATTATCAAACCAGATATGCATTGGATAGAGACTAAGATCTGAGCCTGCTCAGTTGAGTTGCTGCTCTCCTCACTGACACTCTATAGAAAGTCAGTGGCATGGTTCACCTTGGAGTTCCTTTGATGATGTGTAAGGGATTCCCCTAATCCTCTAAGGGTAGGCTGGAGGGCACTTTCTCCCTACTGAGGGGATGAAGCCACTTAATGGATCACGAAGTTAATCAACCGTAGGGAGAGGAGGTTGAACCATTAGACAGGATTCATCTTGGACTCACACACACACTCACACACACACACACACGAATAAACTTCATTGACTTCATGAATGCAAAATTTATTGTACTGCTATTTCTTGTCCCTAAAAACTGGGGAACTTAATGTAAATGTTAGCTTAACTGAATGTGTTACAGTTTTTTGTTATAATATATAACAATACCTATAATGTTTATCAGAACCATTGTTGTGAACTGCAGCAAAGAAACAGCATAAACAAAATTCAACACAGTCAGTAAAAATTAGTAGATATGCTAGCCTTTAAAGTCTGAAATATAACAAAGGATAAAATAGGAGGCAGCTTATCAGTGAAATTCACCGAAGCGATGTTCAGTATGAAAACTGAGGTGACGGAAGTAAAGGTGCTGCAGTCAAGTTATATATGCATTTAGCCATAAAGTGTCTGCAGCTTTTGTATGTTGTCAGTGTAGTGATTGTGTGTGCTAAAACAAGGAATGAATACATTTAAGCAAATACTTATTTGTATTCAAAGCTGTAGGATTTGCATATAATTGCCTTAATGGTAGCAGAAAAGACGCGCACATCTGTTCCACCAAGCATGAAATTCGTCACTCTGTAAAAGGATGTGCACATGGGACCAACCTCTCTTCAGCTTTATTTATTTATCTTTTATTATTTTGTTCATTCTTTAGTAGAAAACACCTTTTCGAGTCATATGTGTGACGTCCTCCTTGACGTTGTTCACTTAATTTTAATTCAGTTCAATTCAGTTTTATTCATATAGCACTAGTTCAGAACAACAGTCACCTTAAGGCGCTCTATAATATAGAGTAAAGACCCTAAAGAATTAAAGAGAAAACCCCAACAATCAGATAACCCACCCCCTACCCACCCACCCACTTATGACACAGTGGGAAAGGAAAACTCCTTTTGAAAGGAAGAAACCTCCAGCACCAGTCACACAGGGTTGAGGGGAAAGAGAAGACTGCAGAGGCAGACACAACAAAAGACACACTATGGGAGAGATACAAAGTTTAATCACTAATTACTAATTACTGCCATGTTACCGATTTTTTAAAAATACAGTAACTACAGTTTTGTTTGAATTCACAAGATGTCATCCAGGCCTTAGGCTTCAGGCATGCCGTAAAGACAAAGTAACTGATTTATGTTGTCTTGTTTCGTGGATTAATAAACCTGCGTATCATCTGCATAGCAATGAAAATGTAGGCAATGTTTTCTAATAAGGAAAGCATGTGTAATGTAAAAAGTATTGGTCCCAGCACAGAACCCTGCAGAACTATGACCAACTTTTATTTGGAAAGAAGAAAAAGAAGAATTTTAGTACCAATTATTCTGATCTCTGTGGTAATAATGTTGTGATCATGTTGTGATCATTGATGTTGCTCTGAGGACAAGCACAGAGATGATTCCACTGTCAGAGGCCAGAGTACGAGGATGAGTGCCCCTCACCAGTGCTACTTCTGTGCTGTGATGAACTCCAAATCCCGAATGAAAATCTTCAAATAGACCATCTCTCAGCAGACGATCACCCAGCTGTTTTACAACTACTCTTTCAAGATTTTTTGAAATAAAAAGAAGATGACTAATGAGCCTATAATTAGCCAAGACACCTGGGTCAAGTAAAGGCTTTTCAAGTAATAATTTAATTACAGCCACCTTAAAAGCCTGAGGTACATAGCCACAGCTGCACTCAGTCCCTCTGATGCATCAGAATTAAAGACTGGTTTGTTTCTCTGCAGAGGAAGCTGTTGATGATTTTTTTTGCTTCCTATTTTCTCCTTTAAAAACAACTTTTCTTTTGGCTTTGATGCTGATAAATTGTCTTATTGTGCTTCATGAATTGTCTATTTAATGCTGTTGATGTTTTTTTTAATTGTTAAGGCCCTCACTCATAATCGGATTTAATTGGAGGTTATATAATATCTTCTTTTTTTTTTTGATAATTGTAGAATATGTGACTGTGATATGTTTTTTTGCCTTTTTCGTCGAAATTATTATTTTTTTAATTTCTATTTTATTACAATACCAAACATCTCTGCCTGTCTGCAACTTGTTCTACACACTCAGGCTTTTAGCAGTCAAACTTGGCAAACAAGTACATCTTAGCCAGAGGGTTATTATCTATATCGCACATTATGATGCCAACAAGTTGCATAGCAACCACTTTGCAACCACTGAAATGGCCCATTAGTAGCATTTATGCACCTGTAACACCTTATAAACACATTACATCCTTTTCATTTCATTACGCTAAGTCTGTATCCACAAAACATGACTTATGCATGATATTTCATGAGGCCATCATTTTAACTAACAACAACCTGCAGACAGACTAAAATTATAGACCAAGCCACACTGTAGCATGAGCATATACAGCTATATATAATTCTGCTGAATACACTTTTGTAATAAACAGTGTTTTCCCTATAGATAGTTCAGCAATCCTAAACCTTTGACTATTTTAAATTGCTTATGTAAAGGAAGACATGCAGCCTGGACCAAAGTTTTTGCTATTCTGCACTCCACTTGCTCCTGAGCAGTTTCTATGAGATCTTCATCTTCACTGAGGCAAGCAGCAATCAGTGGCCTAATCACCCATGAGCAATTCCACAGATGGTCTGATGAATTTTGACCAAGGCTTTTGGTGTGTGATCCCAGGGAATAATGCTCAGAGCTCCCTGTGTTTATCTAAAGGTTAATGGAAGGTTAATAAGAGGAACGGTGCAAATTCAAAAACCTTATTATGCAAATTGTGTTTTGTGAAAAGAGTAATACTGTATCTGCTCGTGATCTGGCCACACTAATTAGCAGATTGTCACCACATTGGTTGAAAGAGACACATCTGGGGTATAATTTTCTTGAAAAAAAACAAACCCTTTTTTATATTAAGCTTACATGAGCTGATTACAGACACCATCAGATAAGTCTTGATCAAGGTGTTTCATCAACACCTACTGAAGAGACAGAGACACGCTTGACTTAGCAATCTCTCTTTTTTTTAAATCAACTGTTTGTGCAGACCTTGTAACTGGGACCAGTGCGTTCCTATAGGTTGTTGGTACAGTTAACCGCATGCTGAGCTCAGCATTTAACAAGTGTATCATCTGATTCTCGTTCAAAAGTCAACGTTCCCATCAAATACAACCAGATGAGAAATGATACGCTGGCAAAGCATTTGTATGCCTTCCACACATGAACTTGATTACAATTGATTTACTGGTCACAAAGGAAATGTTTAATCATACAGAAAATAGTTTTAGTTTGGCTCGTTGAATTCAGCACCCAAAGATTTCTCTGTAGTATAGCAATATTTAAGGCTAAAGATACATTAATCAGAACAAGCCTGTCTGATCTTTGTAAAGAAGCTAGTTTAGATGTGATTTGATTGACAGGAACATGACAGAGAATCTCTTTCACAAAACTGCAAAGATTGTAGAGTTCATGTGGGACTCCTCTGCTCTGAAAATCGCTGAGGAAAAAGATTTTAGTAACTCGAAACTCATACATACATTTCTGTGCAAAGAAATAGTCGGATGACCTTCTGTTTCTTATAAGGCAGCCGAAGAGGTTGGTTTGCTCTTGCATAAAGTTGACTTTAGGGTTAACTCTGAGGATGTGAGATGAGCTTATAAAGAGAAAGAAGGCGAAGATAGTGAAGGGCAAGTTTGCAGAGACCTTTACCAGCACATGTCAATTTGATCAGACCACTATGCTTTGTTTTCCTCGGTTGAAAAGAGGAACTACGCATGAAAAATTGAGAACTTCTCTTCCTTTTGTTAACACTCTCTGACTTCTTCTGATACAATATTAACAGGGTTGTTTTCAACCTTTTGTTTATTATTCATCAGGAATGAACTCTTGTTTTTTTTTTTTTTTTTTTTACTTTTGTTGTTATTTTATTTTTTTTTTATTTTTTTGTTGATTAATAAACAGATTTAACACATTT
>VUQR01036056.1:29477-47311 GCA_015108515.1 Hemichromis elongatus
AATAAAATTGTTTTTTTTTTTTTTTTTTTTTTTTTTTTTCAAGATTTTTGATTTTTTTTTTTTTTTTTTTTTTTATACTTTTGCTAGTTAAACTGTTCTTGTTCAATTTATCTGAGATTGTGTTTTCAGGAACTCTGGTTTATCAGTGCTGATTTTCCAAGTCAAACACTAGATGCTGCTTTCTGACTTTTTGAACTGTAAATGACATGCTAATGACATGTTAGCAGAATGCTCTGAGTCTGTGTCTAAGTATATGCCTGCAGGCGCTGTGCACATGTTGCACATGCATTAAACAGACTGGCTGATAATCAGATGTATAGATAACCGACCATTTAATCAACAAACTCGTTGTTGGGTCATATTTATGGGATCTACTACAATTGGATACGACCAGATAGAAGGAACATTTTTGGAAAGCTAACATATATACAAATATTTTCCATGTTGTATATTCTGATGTTTGGACACTCTCGATAGTTTGTTCTGTCTATATCCACATTAACATTACCATGTAAAATGTTGTATACGATATAATGTTTGGGTGTCTTTGGTTCTTATTTTGTTGGGCTGTAACAGTCAAAAGGTTTTTAAAAATTTAAAATCCATTGACACTTTTTACAAATCTTTGACTTTATGGTTTTGTATATTATCACACCAATACACTTAACTGATTTTGTTTATTATTTCCACATTAATGGATATTGGTTGCTGTGTGACCCACTAGCTTTGTAGGAACACGTCTTTCCAAAGAGCAGTCTGCTAAGAAAAGGTTTGGACACAGCAGAACTTGGAGTTTTCCAAGCTGATTTGTATTCTGCCTGTGTGTGCAACCTGAGAGTGAATGGTGGTCAGAGCCCAGTATTGACTGCTCTGAGGATGTAATAGAGGCTAGGGTGATGAGCTCCTGGACATGAACACTCTCCCTGTGGCATGTGCAGCAGAGCCATACAGGATATAACCAAGGCACTTAATCATTCTGCTGGCTCCATGTAGCAATGCACTGGGCTCTGTGTTTTAGAATAATGCTTCTGTCTTAAATTAGATCCCATTGATCCTTCTTTTCTCTGTAATTGTGCAAACAGGATGGATACTAGTTTTATTGGGGGTCAGACCAGACATTTGAAATACTTTAGCTTTAACTACGGAAAGTAAATTAAATCAGACAAAAGGGAGGTTCGGCTGATTCAAAGTGATTGATCTATTAAGGGATGTTTAACTTAGAACTAACTTCTTTCTCTATTTTAGTTATTAAAAAGAGTGCACGTGGCTACTCATCATTTCCCTTTGCTTCACTGATAATGTAATCGTGCCAATGTACTACAGTGTTGTATGTATAATTCTGCTATGATGACAACCAAGCAAGGAAGGGGAATAGGTATCTGTTTATATCGTTGCTATCCAAACAGCCAGGCGATGTGTGGTCAGTAAACACAGTATGTTTGTGTTTACCAGCCTGGCCAGTCTCTGATTGCATTTCACTATGGCTACGAGACAGGCAATAAATATACCATCAAATAGTCTAGCTTTCTCTTCAGACAGAGAGGACATTACTCTTCGTTCAGTCATTCCT
This sequence comes from Hemichromis elongatus, assembly GCA_015108515.1. Classification (NCBI taxonomy): domain Eukaryota; kingdom Metazoa; phylum Chordata; class Actinopteri; order Cichliformes; family Cichlidae; genus Hemichromis; species Hemichromis elongatus. The sequence goes on from VUQR01036056.1 coordinate 31,048, forward strand.
ATGACTTATGTTATAACCATAGTCTATGTCTGCGTCAAAATATAAGCTTGGTAATATTGTATTTGTTGCCTCTTGCAAGGAAATCTATAAAAAAAAACGAAAAAAAACTAATAATTAACTGATCATAAAATCAACTATTTAAAATATAGAGCTCTGTTACTGTATGCATTGTATCTTCATTACCATGACCTTACACATGCTGTATTTTATTTTGAGTCAATCATCTGCTGCCTTACACCAGGCAGCCAAACACCAAACAGGCCAAGTGAGAAACCCTTATTATCTTGTTACAGTGGCACCTGTCAAGACATGGGATATATTCAGCAGCAAGCGAACAGTCGATTCTTTATTTTAACAAGGGCCAAATTGTGATGGCTGAACTGGGTCGAACTTCTTCAGCACATCTTATGGAGTGGTCCCAGCATGCAGTGGTTAGCAGATACTAAAAGCGGTCCAAGAAAGGACCACTGGTTAACCAGCAACAGGGTCATGGGCAACCAAGGTTCACTGCTGGCAGAGCTAGGGCTGGCCTATGTGGTCCGACGCCACAAAGCACCCACTATAGCACAGGCTGCTAGAAATCATATAGAAGTGTAAGAAGGTGGCCTGTTCTGTTGAATTCCCCTTTTTAAAGTTCATATCACGAGCTCTGCATGTATGTTTATGTGAAAAGGTATGAAAGTGGGCTGCTTTACAAAAGAAATAAACAAGGCGGCATGATGCCATCTTCTCAACATGTTGAGGCAGTATGACTCTGCTGGGAAATGTTGGGTTTTGGCATTTAAGTGGATGTTACATTGACGGATAGCCTTCTCAAACACGGTTGCAGAGCGTGTCCATCCCTTTATGGAAAACACATTCACTTACACCAGGAGACTCCCACAGCAGGGAAATGGCCCCTACTGCATGTCAGAACAGTGCTCAGGAATGATTTCAGTGTTAGGAGTTCAAGGTGTTCACTTAACCTCAGAATTCCACAGTTGGCCAATCCAATTGAGCGTCTTTAGGATGTGCAGGGAAAAATGTGTCTGATCCATGGAGATCGCCGTCGAATTTGCTGGACTTAACATTGCTGTTAATATTCCACATTATTAACAGGACTCTTTCAGGGGTCATGTGTCTATATTTGCACAAGTCAGAGCTTTTTGGGGGGGATCTTTACAATATAATATTAATAATTAGTATGTCTAGAGAAAATAGTTCCCAACAAATACACAGTTTCTTGTGTCTGGAAATGTACGCTACAACTACACTAGTCATCATTATTTTAGATACCCACAGTGAAAGATTTAAAGTTGAACCATTAAGGCTGAGACTATGTGTTACAGACCGAAAAAGACTGATTGAGATTTACTGTTGATTTACTGTTCTACTCCCAGTACTTGCTGATAACATAATCTAGAATTAGACAATACCGGCAGCTGGCACAATATGCAATGTGTGCCAGTGCTCTAAGATAAATGATCATTTTTGTACACCAACATAATCAAAGGGAAAAACCTAATAAATTGTTAACATTGACTTTAAATTGTTGGCATGCAAATGTTTGCTTGTTTTCATTAAACACAAAGCAGTTGATGGTTATGTGAATAAAAGTGTTTACCTGGCCATAGGAAAAAAAAATAAGAGATCACCAGCGTTGCTAAGAGGAATATAAATGTCTGATAAAAACAAATTTCAGGTCGAAAATGTACAACGAAAAAGCTACACATATCATCCCCAGGGTGATGCTGGAGGTACTGTCACGGGATCACAGGGAGTCCTCTAAATAGGACGTCTTTTCAAATTTGATTAGAATAGCAACATTCGATCCTTTCATAGTAAACTAAAAAACCTGCCTTTGCATAATTAAAAAATAATGTTGGTTCACTATATAGCCTAGAAATATACATCATTTCTTGTTGTACGTGCTATAGAGTATTTGTAAAGTGCTTTTGGGACCACTGGTTCAATGCCGTTTAATTGTGACTGAGGTGTTAGACACCAAAGTGAAGATTTGTGGCAGATAAAGACGAAATCAGATGTAGAAAAAAAATGCAAAAAGAAGAAAGTGGCATTTATGGCAGATCAGTGATCATAAACTGGCTATTCATTAATTGTGCAGGCAAACTAAATGAATGAAATTTTACTAAATGATATTATTTTTGTGGTTAAAGAGGTAATTTATTCCGTTTTCTGTGGGAGTCTGAATCTAATTGAAAGAGGATGATGTCTCCGGCACAGAGCTATATTCAATTGTTCTGTTTGAGAATGGGAGCACTCAGCCTTCCCTGCAAGAGGTCTCAGGTGGTTTCTCTTCATTTAGTTTCTCTCCTCAGTTGATCTCATTCTTGTGTAAACAAAATTCCGGGGGAAAAAAAAAAACAACTGGCTGGGAAAATGCATATGTCTTATTATTTCCACATATCCTGCCTGTCATGCTTGATATCATAGATTGGGCCATACAGCAATCACTGAAATTCATTGTGCGAAGCCTAAGTGCACACACTCTTCAAGCGTTAATATGCCTTCCATATATCCATATGTATGTGAGAGTGGCTAACATAATGTGTGTGGGTTTCACACATTGAAAAATTACCTTATCCGCTTTTTATCGACACTCACAGCTGTTTAGTCTTCTCAGTGTGATTAGCAGCCATTGGTCAGGAGAAAATTTACGACCAGACCAGGAGCTAAAACAAGAGATAAACATCATTTTACTGGAGATATGAGGACAGCACACATCGATATCATTCCATCTTGTACACACAGGACTGGGGGATGGAAGCCTCTTTTTGACAAAGAGACATCTTTCTCTATTTATATCAAATAAAAGAGACAGGTTCCAGAAATTTCTGGAAGCTGCAGTTACCTTCAAGATTAATAGAGATACCACAAAGGTCAACAACAGAGTGGAGTTCATGGGAGGCCAATTTTGTAGCTCGATGTGTATCAGACACTCCACAAAAAAGGCCAGTTTAAATGTAGGGGAAATGCAGCAAATTCCAACAAAGCATTATACTCATTTAAACTGGTGCTTAGGTAATTAAAGCAGATGGGGTGGCTATGAATAATGTGTCTTTTCTGCAAAATAACTTAGCTGAAACAAAAAGGTTTAGCAACAAAACAGCGCATTAAAAAAAGCCTCTATAGCAGCGCTGGGACCCACTTAAAAAGCAGAAAAACACAGTCTTTAATCTTCACTTTAATCATAATACAAAAAACTGATGAATTTCTTCGAAAATTTTATTCTATCGATGCATAACTATTACACAAAACAGTCATGATGTATTGTCAAAAACGTCTTTATCTAAAAGAAACCAACAGAACAAGCATCTTCAAGTGGAGAGGTGAGGCATACAGCTCGGTACAAAATTTACTGCTGTAAAGGCCTGGTAGAGCATCTCAAAGGAGTAAATGAAGCATTTGGTGATTTCCATTGGTTTTAGATTTCATACAGTCATTGACTGCAAAGAGTCTTCAAAACAATCCTGGTATTTAAAATTATTTTACTTTGTCCAGTTGATTTTAAACCACTGAAAATAGTCAATTATATATAAAACTGGCTGTAATTCCTGAAAATTTAGTAAAGCCATTTGATTTTAAAACTTACAGTTTGCACTTCATTCACATATTGACTGTTTGATTTAAAATCAACTGTGGTGGTGTGCTGAAAATTATAAAACATGCATATTTTTCCAAAACATTCATGGGCGTAGCTGCAGGTAAAAATTCCTTTGTTGGCCGACACGTTCTCACTCCAAAAGCGTAATATGTTACGCTGTGTGACAAGTCGTCAGTATGTTACGCTTTTGGCCACCCAACGAATTCCTATGTTACGCGGTCAGGAAAAGGAGTAAACATGGGAACCATTTGGACTCGATCTGCACATGTACATTTATTTTCCTTTAATGGCTTTGGAAAAAACTATCTAACACCATTAACATTGTGGTTAAGGTTGGGGATAAGGCAATGGCTAGGGTTAGGATTAAGGTTAGGGTTAGGGCTGGAATACACGGCTGGAACATCTGTTATCATCGGAAGCATCACTCTATAGGATTTCATCCACAACCCGGCGTGTATCATAGGAACACGGGAGGTTACCTTTCACGTTCCTATGGTACACCTCAGGACGTATCATATCAAATTTATTTGTATAGCACATTTAAAGACCAAAGTACGCCAAAGTGCTTTCCAGTAAAACCATGATACAGATAAAATCATGATATAAAATAATTACATAATGTAAATGCAGAGCCAGATGAATGCTAATGATGCTAATCTATTAGCCTCGAATGCCAGGTTAAACATGGTTTTAGGAGTGACTTAAAAGGTTGAATATAATCTGATGCGCAAATGTCAAGAGGAAGATTATTCCATAATTTGGGTGCGGCAATGGCAAAGGCACGGTCTCCTCTGGTCTTCAGTCGAGACCTAGGTTGCCCTAAGAGCAGTTGGCCCAATGAACGACGTGACAAATCGTCGGTATGTTACGCGTCGGGAATGAGAACGGGCTGTGTTGGCACACCTGTCAGTCAAAGAAGCCACAGCCATAACTGTTATGTTCTTTTTGTATGAGTAATACACATCATCTGCTTCTGATCAGAAGAATAACTTTTGTTACAGCTTGATTTTTTTTTCTCCAGAAAAAAAAGGCTTGATCCCAAGGCTAACCACTACATATGATTTAGCTATTCGTAATCACACACTTTACTGTTGGTGAGAGGATTCTAAGAGACTTTGAAGAAGGTGTGAAGAGGCATTGGGGAAACACTTAAAACCAGCTAGCTTTGAAAACACAGGTACTTACACATGTATTTGAAACCACACACATACTCATTTTTACACCTTACATATCCAGACTTCTCTAAAATTATAAATGAAAGCTGTCATTATAGTGTAATATATCATAGTATAGGATACCATCATAAAATGTAATATAAGTAATAGTCTAAGTGCTGGCTTCTTATTTATTTATTGAAAATACTCAGAAATATAACCTTCTGGGGAATTGTTGTTTTCTAACCCATAACAGCATATATGGGCATGACGGTGGTGGTAAAACACTGGAACACTGAATCACTGGTTTTTGCCTCTGCCTTTCTGTAATGCTGGTGTAATCTCTATACACTTACAGTTTCACAACAGACTGAAAATAAACAACAAGCTGTTCCATCTGGCAGCTTGCTTTCTAACAGCACTGCCCAATAACAGAAATCAATGTGGCTAAAATGTAGTGAAGCACCTAGCTGAGATGAAATGTACTTAGCTAAAGATAAATTCAGAAAAGAAAAGGCTCCAAGCTGACACTGACTGATATTTATATTTTTTAAAAAAAATAATGGAAAATCTCTATTTCTCAGCCTAATTAATAACTTTTCATGTTCAAGTATGTTTAGAGCAATTTGATTGAAATCCATCAGTGTTCTGGGAATTGTGTTTCCACCCAATTACACCCAACACACACACAAACGTAGTCTGGTACAATGACTTATCTGTGAGCTGGACAAAGTCAAATACGTAGCTATAAGGTCAACATTTAGGTCACTATCTCTGATTGAGCTTTAATTTGAATCTCTCAGTGTTGATGTACCTTTGATGTACTTATTTAACAAATTCTAAGAAAATGCATTTTAAAATGAATTCAATGAACTGGTGCCCACACAACTTTGCTCTTACTATTATTAGTTGATAGGTAAATATCTACTTAAAAAACTTCTTGGTGCTCTCACTGAAGTTCTAATCTGTCATTGGATTTGAAAACAGGAGACAGCTGCAGCATTTTCTTTAGCCAGATTTGACAAACTCACTATCACGCCACCCTGTGAGAAGTTTGATTTTTTTTTCTTCTCCTTTTTATTGGATTGTTTGGCCACCAGGCTAGAACTGGTGAAAGTGATGGATGAACTGACACTTCCCATCGAAGATAACTCTACATAGTAATAAGACCTCTAAACCACAGAAAGCTCTTATGGAGTTTGGCAAATTCAGTCTGTTCATAAAACTTTGTTGATAAACCAGAGCTGAAGATTTGTACGTAAAACTCTGAAGGTTGAACCTCTTATAATCATACAAAAGGCACTTTCTGTCATTGCAGTTGTTAGATATTTTTTCCTGGTGCTGTTAGTGTGGTATTGATCATTGCTGGTCCATGTCCTCGGGAAATCAGCTTGTATTGATTTCACTTCAGTTGTAAGCCTCTCTTTCTGCCCTATGTCTCTCTTCAGCCGGAGCACCTTTTCCAAACCTCTAACCTCTCTTCTGTGGGTTTACTAAAACGTGTCATTACAGGAGCAGTTTCCAGGCAAATTCCAAAATCATCTCTGCTTGGATCCGAGAAAAGGGAGCCCATTATATCTATTTTCAGCCAATAGTTTTTGGAGACAAGATAAGCTGCCTCCTGAACCTTTCACTAGCATAAGAATAATCTATCGTCTGTTGGGTTGTTACATTGAGGATGTAGTTTTCCTTTTACAGCGGTAATATGCTCTTTTGTGTGGACTTTCCTTATTGTTCATAAAAAGAACCTATTTATTGTATAGCCAGATAATGGTGAACATTAATAGCTGGAAGACAGTCAGATTCAATATTTGTGCGTATATGAGCTATTAAGCAACACATATTAGTCTGTTTGTAATTAAGTATGTGGGTGCAAAGTGAAGAAGCTATTTTGAGAATTGATTTGAAGAATTTAAAGATGACCTTTAATGCATATTTTGCTGTTATACTGCTGAATTATCTACTCATGAGACAAGATATTGTTAAATTTTGCTCCCTTTTTTTTTCGTTTGCTAGCCTCAACCTTTCCTTGTCTGATTAAGTTTGCACATGAAACCTGACGGTGTCTTACAAACTTGGCAATGTAAAATGCCTGTTGTGTCTTCATTTCTTCATTCCTTCCCCCAAAAGAGTTTTCTGGCCATTGCTTTTGGCATCACAGACTACACACACAGCACCCTGTGATTAAGTCAGTAATGCAAATTAAACCTGATCCACATCCCATAATAGTCAATCCAACCACTGACTGCTTCACTATGTACCCCTGTGCATCCTAATGCAGTCTAGTTCTGTTCTGTTATAAGTCCCACTTTTATGATTTCCACATTGTTCAGCTTTTGTTCATTCTGTCAAAGTTAATTCAGTTACATTTTGCACTGAGTTGGTGGCGTTGTACCACGATTCATTATGCATTACAAGTTCATGAATACAAAATAAGGTGTGATAAGATATATAAGTTAATTGGTTTCTAACAACATCAACAAAAATCCCACAATTGTAATGTTGTAAACATTGCACATTTAATGGAAGAGATATATCTGATCTGAAGCTGCTGGTGGAAGCACAACATGAAATATTTCCTTTGCTAATGTTAGAGGATTTCTCCAGTCATGGTTACAACAATAATCAGATGGTAAAAGAGGCATTACGGGGGAAAAAGTCCAAATATAGATAGTACCGGTATATAAAAGCCTGACATAATCACATTGAGGTAATCCACTGGTTTGTGGACTAGGATTTTGCGAGCCTTGATTTTGAATGTTTTGGTTAGCAGCTAATGCTAGTGTTCGACAGTTAGCCTGATTAGCAGAGTTAATCTCAAATTCAAAGAAATATTAAATATAAATATGAAATATGTAGCAAAACAAAAGTATAAGACAAAATATGTTTACCAGAGTATCTTTGGGTAAAACTGAATCCTGCTGAACAAGAATAGAGAAAACCACTGTCACTCATTGTGGCCAGGCCTAAAAATATGCACGTCTGCAATTTGAATGAGTAATTCAATAAATTAAAAATTCTCCACCTGTACTGGTGTCATGCACCACTCTATAAACACGTTTTTGTCTGCTGCAAAGATATTTTACCTCAGAGTTTGTTGGATTTGACTCGTTTTTGGAGTCAGCTTCCTCCCTTTGCAGTGAAGGAAATTACCTGGTAGATACGATCAGGTCATTCTTACGGCTTTTTAGGACTTTGATAAAACTGATTTTACTGTTCTTTTTGCTGGGAGTGTACTTTTTCTATGGTAGCTTCTATTTATTTGATAGATGTTGGTTAAGAAATCAAAAAAGTCATGTTTTAAAGTTTTAGTTTATAAAATACACAATATATATTCCCTAAATTTACATTCATGTATTCTTTTGGTTCTTTTTTTTCCTCATATACACTCAGTTCTCAATTGAATCCTTACATATATTCACTAAATTTATGTACTTATTTACATTTATGTTTGTTGATGCTTCTTGAAATCTGACGTTATGTCTGTACTTTTAACCTTTTATGTACAATAAGTCTCTCGATGTTTACTCTGCAGTTAAAATAAAGAAAGCAAAGAGTGCTTTCGGTTTATTTATCAGAAAGACATTCTGTGATTTAGTCTGCAGCTTGTTGCTGCATTTGAAACCTTGAAGCTTCAGTAAGAGGAATTGATTGAGGAACTCTTGGGCACAAAGACTTATCTGTAAGCTGTATACCATCAAATAGCTATCCTGGGGACAGTGAATCAACGCATACTCAACGTCATATCACAGCCAGCTTTAAAAGTCATTCCTTTGTTTAAGTGCAGTCACTTACTGTAACATTGTATTACATGACAAAAACACTGGTGAAATCTGAAAAGTTAGAATGCTGAGCTGGTCATTCATAAAGATACAAAATATAATGATATAATTTTGTATGGGCTAATAATATGTTTTTATCTTTATCTTTTTGTTATTTTTATAAATAAGACTAAACTTGTAGATTATGATGGCTGGTAAACCAACTAGTAATTTTTGTGGGTCCTGCTATTATGGGGAAAAGAGCTGCAGTCAATTTCTGCTGCACCATAAAAATCAGAATTAAATCCCCAGAGTACAGATGGCCTCTGCAGCTAGTCTTATATTTCTGCTTGTACGATACCCTCTGATAGCACAGCCTTTATAGACTTCGAAAAGGTCTTGGTTAGACTAATCCTGCCCGTGACAGACTTATGACTCTTTGGCCTAAGCAAGAAACTCGAATGTCCTGGGGCAGCTGGTCCTCTATTGGAGCTCAGCATCACTATTTAACTCTCGGGATGAACCGGGATGAAGTCTGAGGTATCCTGAAGTAGCTTCAGGTAGGCTAAAGAGGAAGCTCTATTTCACCTGGCAAGGGACACTGAATTTCTCCCCTGAACACTTCGAGCCTCCAAAGAGACGGGTAAACGGCAAGATGGAGGCTGACAGATGGCATGGTGCAGTTGTCTGAGCTGATATCTGTCGAGGTGTAATTTTTTTTTAAAGATATACACACATGGGGGTGTTTGTACTAAACTCTAGGTTATTTAAGGTCTATGATGTTAAAGGTAAGGGTAAAAAACAATGGATCAGGGGGACTGCTTTTTAAATTATTATCCTGTATACTGTACCATAGGCCCATATCTGGATACCTCACACTGCAACTTATATTGAAGGAAGAAAGAAAATTAGCAAAATAACTTTATCGCTATTACACTAACCTGCTTTACTGTGATGGATTGATAGCAAGGAAATTACTTTTAAAGGCTCAGTATTATTCACCAGGTTGACTGAGTTTAATGATACACCTTTCAGAAAATGTAAAACCAGCATGAACAGCCAGAGGGTTAATACCAGAGGCATACTGCTCTACAACCTTCTGATTTATGCACAATCTGACTGAAAATTCTAATTACTTAGATGAAAATGTGAAATATAATAGAGATGTTGACATAGTGTCCAAATAAGCAGCAGTGTTAGCAATAGCAAAAATCATTGTGATGCTTATAATAACGGCAATAAAAGGTGTTACAACATGTAAAGGACTACAGTATCATGACATCAGCACACGCACACACACTGCCACCACATCATGATATATTCTATAGCATGTGGATACACATAAACAGTGTCACTTGTACAATATTTGCAAAATAAATCCTGATAAAGAAAGAGTTTGCAAATTTGGATTGGATGTAATATGAGTTTACTCTTTTTGTAGTATTTGTTTCTAATTATGTCTGTTACGTAGCATTATGTTTAATTTTGCATGAATTACATCATAAAGTGAGTGGCACTATTGTGCAGATGTTAGCTCTGTTGACTCACAGCGGAGTTTGCTTCCTGTGCCTGCTTGAGGTTTCTCCAGTCAGAAGACACTTGAGGTTAATTGGTTATTCTGAATTGGTGTTAGCCTTGTGAATGACTAGCGACCTGCCCAACGTATTCTGCTGCTTACCCAGTGTCAGCTGGGATAGGCTTCAGCTTCTGTGTGCCCCAAAGAACAGAAGCAGCATGAAAATGGATGGATGCATGTATCAGGATTTGTAGACATGATCATTATGTGTAAAAGTGGGGGGAAAAAAAATTGGTTGTCATCTATGGAGTGTATCTGTATTTGTATTTGCAAGTAATTCACATCCAAATATGTTTAAAGCTCTAAATAACTTTATAGATGATTTAGAGATGCCCCAAATTGGAGTGTACATATAAATTAAAGGAAGAAAAAAAAGTTCCTGTAATCCATCTGAGGATTACTATTTATAGCGTGTTATGATGATGATGCATTCACCGTTAAAACATTGACATAAACATACTAATAGCTGTTGACACAAAGGAACACCCAAGATGCTTTTTACTGCACCTTTGGGGGGGGGATGACACAGAGGCTGAAGGTGCACTGTAGTTGCATCAGCTGATTATAAATAGGGTAGTGGAAAATTAACCAACTCCCTTAATGATATAGTGGGAGCATTGCTGTATTGCAGCTGTTAGTTTAGACTTCAGGTAATAATTATGAGGAAAATGTATTTTTTTTTAATACAGTCTATATTGTCAATATAATATAAAAATATATCAGCTTGACTTACAATTAAATGCCAATGAACTTTTCTTTACAAATATCCATGTTTTTAGGAGGCAGATGTATTTTTGGATTCAAATTAAAGTTAGCAGATTTGATTAGCAGAGTGCTTCCTTTGACCGTAAGGTACTTACTACCGAAGAACATGCTAATCAGTGCTTGCTAACATCAACATTAAAAATAATTTAAAAAATAAAAATAATTTGTCTTGCCAAAACTGCTGTACCAACTTCTCCAGCAAGCAAATACCCCCAAAATACTGCAGTAACAACTTATATCCACCACAAACAGGATAAAGAAGTCAAGGTCAGTGACTGGAATTAGCTTGTGATTCCTAGCATACATCCACCTGTGTTAGCATGTACCAGTCAGTCAGCTTGAAGTGTCCATTTTTCAGCAATTCCATGTTGGCCTTATTTTGTAGCTCCAGAAGTTGCTGCTTGAAAAAACATCCAATGCATAAACAGTTAATTGCTAGCTAAAGAAGAGCCAGCAGCCCACTGAATAAACAGCAAAGTGATCCTAATTATTTTGTGTAGATCCAAAGCCTGAGACATCTCTATGCCATTGCCCTCCAAAAGCTACTAAAACCCAAAACACAATGATGCTGCATCTTACTTTATTGCAATGACCATGAGGACAGTAGTTTAATTGAGCAAAATCCCATCCAGGCATTAGAGATCTCACCAAAACTGCATTAATTTACTGCTTAAACTACTGCACGACAAATTTAGTGCTTATGTACTTAAACAGTGACATATATACACAGTTATGTATCTGAAGCTATGAATCTCCAGCAGAATTAAATGGATTTAGGGGGAAATATCACAAATAAGGGAGAAAATTTGGGCAGTTTTATAAGGCAGGCCGACGATTTGTTGGTTTTGGGTTTTTTTTTCATAGCTTTTGTTGGTGATGAAGCAATTAAAATATATCAGTCTGATCCCAAACAGTATCAATCCTTCCATGATGTCATGTTTCTAATGAGCTTCCTTCTGACTGGTATTTTGGTTTGTGCTCTCTCCTCAGTGAGTCCGGATGTGACCGGCAATCACAAACATCATCATCATTATCACCATCCACCTGCCAAGGATTCGGAAGCGAAGGGCAGATCCAGGAGCTTCAGACTGACAGGAGCCATCTGGGTCCTGGTTTTGCCTTGTTTACATGTGCTCCTGGCTTTGTAACAGCTGCTGCTTTGCAGCTTGAAACTTTCTGACTTGATTTCAAGATTATTTATCCAGAAAAGGGCCAGTGGACTTAAGAAGCTCTAATAAATCATGGACGTTCGCTTTCACACAGAGGACAGGGTGGGGGTGATTGTGAGGAACCTACAAGACTCAGTGTCTCCTATGAGCATATGGTGGCTTTGAAATGTATGAATTATTTTTTTATCAGTCACCTGGCATTTATTAACACTAACCATGACTTATTTATAAGAGATGATGTAAAAAAAAAACCCAACAGCTACCGCATATGTTGTAAAGTTGTATTTCTGTATATTCAGCATAAGGTGTGTGGAAAAGCACTTAATTACAAAAATCAAACTACATGTACATGCAGTATTTCATTTAAACGCAGTCTTCTTTTTATTAATATAAAAGTGCTGAAATCATTGTTGAAACCTTCAATAACTTACATGTCAGGTATGATCTATATATTTTACATTTTACTAATGACAAATACATAAAAGGAACTCGAAATATCCGCTTCTCTTCGATAATAGCTGCCTTGCTGTCCAGGATCCATTTAATTGGTATGCTTCAATTGTAAAACTGACCTGTGATGCTATGCGGAGAGAAACGATGAAAGGAGAGCAGTGAGCAGGTGGACGTGGGGGGCAAGTGAGAGAATTTATACCCCTTTTCTTCTTTAGAAATAGATTAGTTTCCTCAGGAGTCTATTATCATCTTTCAAACTCAATCCTCCTCTGCCTTCATAGGCCTGGATAGGGGCTGATAGCTCCTGGAGCCACTGGTGAGGAAGAATCCAATTGCTTCTACCTTCTACCTGCCTGCATACCGCTGCTGTGCTGCTGACAGGATTCCGTACAGAGAAAAGTAAAATGATTTGTTTCACATATGCCATCCAGGTCTCTCAGTGGCTGAGAGAGAAAAGTGGTAGTGAAGAAAGGCTCTTTGCTCATAGATCCTAGGGAGCTCTCTCCAGTGGCTAAAATAATCATTTTTATATCTAAAATGCCACTACTATATTTAGCATATGCACATAAATACATACAGTACACATTGCAGAAGTCAAAGTAAACCTTAAAGCTGCTACTGTAAATATAGATTGCAGTGTAACTGAGGCATTCCAATTTTTTCTATATTGGTTCGAGTGTACAGAAAGATTTCTACCACAGTATACTTTAATAGGAGTAATAACCAATAACGATTATTCTTAGGATGATGTGAAATTAATTTATGGAGTCATATTACAATTAATATGTACTGAGAAATGTATGTGAGACCCATGACTGTTCACTGCTCATCTTAATGTGGAACTGAGCGGCGCAAAGTGCAAATTGGATTTCGTCTTTAGCTTCACCTTAAATCCCCTCTTCAGTCACAGCTTTTTTATTTTCCAGCTGAAATATAATTTCCTCGGGTGCTCTGTTTGATCATATATGGTCATATTTTAAAAGCCTGCGACCTTGCTCAGACTTCGGCTGTGAGGAAGCGCGAACGCTAATTGCTTTCATTGGCTATTTTCACCTTTTATACGCCAGGTTAGACTCTAATGCATTCGAGGTTGTTTAACTAGCTGGAAGCTTGGAGTCTCAAGGTTAATAAACGTGTATACATTTTACTCATCATTTCGTGCATCGATTTAGTGTCTTATCTTGTGGCTTCTGATCTTGGGCGAGATTCCCAAACGACAATTGCACTTGGAAACAAACTTGAGGCAGTCATTTGACTTCATAATAAGTCACAACTGCTGCCTGAAACCAATTATATCACAGGTTACCGCCCTCGAAGTTAGCGTAGTTGTCGTTTGAACAACCGTCTTAATGACACCCCTGAAGAATGTGTTCAGCCTCGTAATGACAGACGGCAGACGCGGAGACAAAGGTGCCTTGAGGCTAAATAGAGATGCCAGGTTATACTGGTTCTCCTTACTTAAAGAAAGGGTTTGATTAGATGTCTTATATAGTTTTTATTGCTACGTAGCGAGACTGTTATCCAGAGGAGGGAGGAAAGGGGCCAGAGGCTTATAGTGATGCCAAGGAGGTGCCATTCAGCTGTCACTGCAACATGCCAGAACCTCTTGAATAACATGTTTACTTTCTAATATCCAGTTTAGAGAGAAAATGTGTCATTCGCAAAATGAAATGTCTGTACTACATGTAAAATAACAATTTTTCATTGCATCTGGGGCTTAATTTTCATGTTGTCAGTTCACTCTGTTATAATAAGGCACTGAAGTGGCTGCTTAGATATTGGAATGCAACAGCATTTCTAAAAAAAATAGGTCAGATGTTAGGAGAATCACAGTCGGACCATCGGGTCAAGTGAAATGGGTTTGGAAGAGAAAAACAAGAGATTGAAGGCAAACTGTAAAATAACTAAATGTCCATAGTATACAGCAATCACTGTTAGCCGAGTAGATTCAGGTTTAGCTTTGACCTACTGTGCTTGCCAGTTTTTGCACAGCATTTTCCTTTGCAGTGATCATGAGTTACTCGGTTTCGGCTCCGAATAAAGTCTTGGACTGTTTACAAGCTGTCTGTTTTTTCCGCATGCTCGTGTTTGTGGCTCTCTTGGGTTTGCTTTTTACAATAATTCTGTTTCCAAATATCAGCAGTTTAAAAAAAAAAAAAGATTACTCAATGACATGACTTAAATTAAAGCGTGTTTTTTCCAGCTTTTAGTTGCCATCCATACAGTTTGTTTTGCTCCTGGTTCGGCTTACGGTAACTTCCAACAATCCCTGGACATTTGGAAAGGTCATCTGAAAGTGTCTGTTATGACTAAGGTTTGAATATAAATCAGAGCACATGTTCACACTTTTTGACAAAGTTATCAAAGTAAACATTGCAGAATAGCTCCTGATGGTTAGTTTTTCAGCTTTTGACCCACTGCTTTGGCGGTTTGAGTAGCACCCAGTGAGAGCTCCTCACTGTCCAGCGCTGTGGCCTCATGTCGACACCTTGAATCTGCAGTGTTTTGGTGATGAGTCGTGAGTAGTTGAGAGAGTTGGAAGAGGGGCTGAATAAAGCAGAAAACTGAGATTTTGGATCCACAGCTCAACTCTGAGCTTGCAGTCTCTTGGTACTCATGATGCCACTGATGAATAAGACAGAAGAATACCCAAAGGCCTTCACGTTGGGCTGCAGCATGTCTGCCACATGCCCTTTTTCTTCCAAATTATCCATTTACGTTGCTGTAATTGCCTCATTACGGCAGAGATGTGGCCTGGATGCTACCAATCACTATTATTAAATTGTGCATCAAGCTACATCCCAGTTGATTGTGTTTCTAACTACAGAGCTATGACAGATCATCTAGACTGCTGTTTTTGTGAACAACAAAATTACTCATCGTGGTTCTTCAGTGGATGTCACTTCGTGTCACGTAGTTATTTCACCCTTAGTCTGAGAACGATATGGCAATACACTCCCATTTGACGCCCCTAGTAAACACACATTTGTCTGTTACAGATACATTTGTGAAATGACACATGGATTTTTGCACATTGTATTCTTTACGAGTAATCATGAGCTAATATTTTGTCTTTCATGTGACCTGGGGAGAAATATTGTGCCCATGGTTTTTATTTGTTGTCTGTTACTATCCTTTTATTTAACGAATTCCCTGTTTTGTTTTTTTCTCTAATGCTCGAATTCAGCACGCAGAGAAAAAGCTGTTTCTGACTGTAAAAATCAATCCAACCATGAGCAATTATTATCATTAATAAGATCATTATTAGTTTGTTTTAGTGTGTCAGAATTTTCAAAGTTTTATATCAGGAAATCATAAAAATGATCTGATTCGTACTCGGTTTTAAATTTATGTAACTATAACCTGAGATGAACAACAACAATATCCACACCGTCACTATCAATTAAAAAAAAAAGCCAAGATTCACAAGGAGTGTGTTAGAGCAAAGTATACCCTATGATTCCATTCAATTCAGTTTTGTTTATTTAATGTCAAATCACAACAGCAATTGCCTCAATGCAATTTATATTGTAAGGTAAAGACACTACAATAATACAAAAAAACCAAACAAATAAAAAAAATAAAAACCCATATAATAACCCATATATGCAACAGTGAGAAAGAAAAACTCCCTTTTAACAGGAAGAAACCTCCGGCAGATCCATGCTCATGGAGCGGTGGCCATCTGCCGCGACCAGTTAGCAGTAATAACTTGAAACAATAATTTTCTGTATCACTTAATTGATTAAATATTAATCGATTTATTTGTTAAAAAACATCTT
>VUQR01036056.1:54293-77306 GCA_015108515.1 Hemichromis elongatus
GATTTATGTGGAAATATCTAATGTATGAAACAGGAAGAAGTAGAAGAGTATTTGCACATGATTGCAAAGGGCTTAGGGCATTGAGAGGAAGACACTTTTTAGGGATGATGCTAGATGGAAATACATTTCCACAAAAACTCATTATGCAGGGAAAACTTGTCCAATAAAGGAGTGGATAACAAAGAGTTTTAATCACTGAACTGCAGCTGTCAATTGAGCATTTCAGAGACAATGTTTATGTTATGGGAATGACCTTGGTGAGTCAGTCTATCACAATATGGAACCTCCAGTGTTGGTTTGAAATGAAGCATAAACACACAGTGAGCGGGTGGAAAAATCAGCATCTGTTCCTATTGGTTTAATGGGTAAAACATACGTGACAGCGAGCCACAACATTAAAACCATAGACAGAAATTATTGATCATCTTCGCCCAAATCAACCTTCTGAGGAATAGCTAGATAACTTTAACTCGGGATTTTCAGGGTTACAAATGTGTTTCACTACCTCTCGCCACGGTAACGTATTCTGCTGCGATATGAGTTCAGCACATACTAAACCAGCACCTACTGACTAATCAATTCACCATTCCTCAAAGATCCCATGGACCCTGGTGCACAGAAAGTAGGAGGGCCTGAAGTTTTTAGAGAGTTTGCAGGTTTTTATCTTTCTCTGATCATCAATAAGAAACTACAAGCAACTTTAGTTTTTGATTTTCTCTTACTGGCTGGAAGCAATTTTAGGCCTTTAGAAAAAATCTCCATCTTAATTTAATAATATAAGTGTAAATAGGACCCCAAGTCTTGCCCTTTTATAAAACAACCCCAGTGTCAATGAGAGTCCCCAAACATGGGGCTGGTGCATGATAGAAAATTGTATCCTGGAGCAAAATGGCTCGAAAAACACAACAAAGAGCCTAAAGCACTGACACAACCTCCAAAGGTTCATGGTTATGGGGCACACTGGAACGAGTCCAGTCCCTGGAGGCCTTCACTCTGCAACCCAAAAGACCTGATGCACTCCCAAAAATCCTGTCTACCATGCCCCGTGTGCTCAAACACAGTTTTATCGCAAGGAGACCTGCACAATATTAGACAAGTGGTTTTAATGACGTGGCTAATGGGTGTATATATAAAAATATATAAATATAAATGCACACAAAAACTTATTTATGTCTTATTATACAGTACTAGGTTAAACCCATTTAATTGCCCACTCCCCTGTGGGAGTGAAAATTGAAAACCAAGGTTTAATTTCATAGGTCTCTATTTTCAAGGGACTTTTTCACTGTCTCTAAAGCCCTCACACAATTACTTGTCATGTAAAAAGCAATTACAATCCGTGCCTGGATGAAATGTGTCATCAGAGAATCCATTAACAATGTCCTCAGACCTTAATATTTACAGTCACCACCCTACTTTCAGAGGCAACACTGAGTTTTATGAGTTGTGAAGGACAGTTAAAAGGCACATACTCGCTGTTAGATCTGTTGTTTTAGGCAGTCTGTTCGAGGCAATTAGGATTTCAGAACGGTATTAATTGCAAAGTTATTATCTTACATAAAATTATACAAGTGTTCCTGTTGCGTTCCTTTATTTGACATCGACGAAAGCCATTTTCTTTGTACATCGTAGTTATTTAATTAAACCAGCGCTTCTGTAAGAATTGTGTAGATGAACTACAAAAAGTATGTGTGCAGTAAACAACATTAGATTATCTCCTCTAAGGTGATGAAAAACAGTATAAATAAAGCTCAAAATTAAAGCCTGTTATACCTCACAAGCTCACTAGTATGTAGTACTCATTATTTTTCTTTCTTTTTACATTTCCTGTGTAGAAATGTGATTTCAGTCAGCTGTAATTGTTGTGTTTCTGTCTAAAACTATAACGCACTAACAAGGGTGGCCCATTTTTTCAAAAATTGATACAACTAGGCCTAAACTTAACGCCTGCTCCCACAGCTCAGTTAGATTATTTCGTCTTAAAGCACAAAGAACACGGGAAGAATTAATAACATTAATTATGGCTTGGTTGTCCCACTAGTCTATTACAGTGAACTGGCATAGATTACTGGTGCAGCAGCTCCTCAAAATGGAATACAGCTATCATACAAGGCCCCACTGATCAGTTACCATCTTATCTTAAAAACATCACATAAGGATATTATCCCCATATCAAACCCTACTTTCAGAGAACAGTTTGAATGGTCGTGTGTGTGTGTGTGTGTGTGTGTAGGGCGAGGGCAGTCTTTACCAATAAGGCTGATTTTCAGTGAAACAAGAATACCTGTTTACCTCCCATGATGCATTAATCATCTTTTCTATATTCTCCTCTCTTTCATGTTGCATTGCAAGTCAGTAAATTTGTCTCTCTTTTCCGTAGTTTGTGCTTTGTCCTAAACGTCATTTCTTTACTGTTCTGCTGATATCTCTGCTGTTCATGTCAGACGGTTGCCCTGCCTGATCCAGGTTCTACTGGACGTTTCTTCCTGTTGAAAAAAATAATGATTTCTTTCCCAGTGTTGCAAAGTTTTTGCTCAAAGGGAGATGCTATTTATTGTAAGACCTCGAGTTCCTCCGTGTTAATGTAGAAAGATTAGGTCCACTTATCTGTACAAGCTTTAATAACTGTCTGGAAAGTTTTGAATATAAGGAACACGCATCCGATTACCTTTCAAAGGGATTACAGACCACATGGGACACTGAAGAACCCAGGGAAGATTGGTCGGTTTAGACTAAGGAGTGTGAATTTTGACATGAATTATAATAATTCTGTGCGATATGGAATCATAGAATATTGGCTTCACATTTAATTATATTACAAGATCAAATATTTATCTAAATTTTCACCTAGCAAAAATAATGGTAACACTAATTTTGGGCAAAAAAATCCTATTGGCTTCAGACCCTGCGCCTCCTAGACATGAGGTATGTAGCTGGCCACTTTTTCAATGTGTTGGCTGCTAACCTTGCAGTTTGGAAGCACAGACTGTTTTAAAAATGGTCATCCACGTAGCCACTGTGACATAAGCCACTGGTTAGTGATGTCCCTTCGTGAAGACTAACTCTGAGTTATAGCTGTTTGGGAACCAGGAGTAATGAAGATGGTAGTGACCTTCAGTTATTGGGTTAGTGGGTTTTGCATGTTGTGAACTTTAACTGTCTACCTTAATAAAAATGATCAGCTTCGTTTACCTAATTTGCCTGTGAGTCTTGTTTTTTGCCGAATGATCAGACATGAAGCACAGAGCAAGTGACTTCAGTTGTTTCAGTGCCGTTTCAACATACTGTATTTCTTTTGCACTAAAATGAAACAGAATTAATCCTTTTGCAGTCACAAGGTTGTTTTTTTTTAAGAACAATTCAAAATTATCAAGTGGATCATGCAGGAAAAACTCAGCTCTGCCTTTGAAATCCATAAACTTTTTGTATTTCATCTGGAGTTTGGCCCTTTCACACTGGTTTATCCATAATTGAAGCACATAAATAATTGTACAGACAGAAAGCGTGATTGTAATGAATAATTCTGGTTCAGATGTGAAGCTGTTTCGTGTTGTCCCCATTGATACTGTCATGTGAAAATGAATAAATGGATGTTTGGGGGAGCTACTCCGATGTGTTGAATGCAGCAAGGCAGCAGGGTTTTTTTTAGTTTCTGCCTTTTTTCTCTGTCAGAAACTCTCTGTCAGTTCTGCTGCCTCAACTAACAAAATGTGACACTGAGGCAGGTTTGACAACTGATAGATTACAAGTAGCAGTTAGTACATTCATCTCACCTATGGCCGACGGCGCTTGACACTACCTGCTTCTGGCCTGTTTCTCCTTCTCTTTCACTTAATATTTCACCCTCAGAAATAGGAGTGTTTTAAGTGTGTTTTAAAAGCAAACATTCACACAGGGCTAATATTTTTGACCACCCCATTTTTTTTACTATATTTGATATAAAGTAAGCCTAAAATTGTATTTCATATTACAAAATGTACCAAAAGCTACTAAATAGCACTGGTGAGTGTTTGATTATATCAATTTTCATCAATCCTGCAAACATTGGGAAGAAGTTTAGGAAAATGTTCCATAATTCCTGGGGGGCTAATAATTTTGGCCTCAACTGTATATGTGTATTGTCATCACCACTTTCTCATTATGCCTTTCTCCTCCTCCATCACAGCTCCCTCATTTCCACCTCATCTCCTTCCTCCTCACCTCAAGCCTCACCTCCGGAGGTGGTCGGAACTCTATTACACAAAAATGTGCATAAACATACTTATTTATTCCTGATACTGATGGAATTACTAATTGTCAGCAGATTAGACATGAAACTCTTCCTGTCCCCTGACAGTTGACAATAAATAGGTGGTTATAAGCTAACACTATGGCAGCTAATATTAGGCTTGAGTGTCCTACAAATCACACTTCCCCCCTGATAAACAGTTTGATTACATTCCAACAATGTTAGATAAACTTCAGATGTTTTCATTAATGCTGTGTAACATTAGCTAGCAGCGGCTAACGACACCATTAAAAAAAAGTTTAGCATATCATCAACAGCTCAGTAGCAACCTCAGTATCGCTGCCATCAGAATGAAGTGAGCTCCGCTGACTCATCGACTCGTATCAGACTGTTTTCACAGTTTTATAGCATCCTCCAGAGTAAATAGACACAGACACACATAGACAGCTGAGGTAGACAGCGGACTGACAGCCTACACTGACCACAGATGAACAGCAGCCAGAGTTCCCACTACATTGACCACCATAGCTAGGATTATGCACTTAAACTGGAAGGGGTAAGAAAACAGAATTCAATTGCCCGCCTGCAAACTGATAAATCTACTGACATCTAGCAGGAATATATTAAACACTGTACTTTTAAGATTTTCCCATTTCCTTTTTTTTACGAGTTAAATGGAAAGTATTTAATAGATTCTAAGTAGCTTCATACTGTCTTGTATCTTGTATCAGCAGCATTGTGGTGCAGTTTTGCACTTGTTCTCTCTCTTTTCTCCAGGTGTTTCACTTTCCTCTTACAGTTCAATTGCTTGAACGTTAAATGGTGATTTCAGGTACCCAACATACTCAGTTTTCCACCGTTTCTAAAAGGTCGATTGTTGTACAAAACCAAAAGTTCAAGACCGGTCTTTAGTATTGAACCTCTGGTGACAATACAGAAAGGATACAAAGAAGCACCTGTTCTCAAGTTTAACAGCGCTAACTTGGAGTGTACTGCCCCATGCTGTCAAAACCTAAAAGTCACAATAATAAAGTGCTTTAGTATTAGAGTGATGATGCTGGTAGGCTGAGCATTTGCTTACATTTCTACCAAAAGTGTTGTTTCTGTTATCAGTACTTTATATTTGTACTTCTTTCTCTAGTATTTAAATATTCAACTCCCAGTGCCAGAGTAAGTCTCAAAGCATATCACAAGTAATTTGTTTTTGTCACATTCCTAATGTTCAAAGCAATTTGCAAAAGAATATCACCCCGTCTGAAACAGGCGAGAACAAAGGACAGGAGCCAAAAAGGTGAGTTAGTGTTAAAATGTTACAAGTCAGGTGAAAGAAAAGGCAGACCAGGCTGTTTTTAACTTGATCTTCATTTGAGTTCATTAGTTTTCATGCAATAATAATTTTGAAAGGGAATTCATTTTATAAGCATGGGTCTGTAATTTAGCCAGGAACTATAATTGCTCCACCTCTGAGCACACTTTCCCCAAAGCTTTTATATCCAAAGCAAGATCTCCACCATCATCTGATACTTTAGTGGAAATAAGTGTCTTGTGTTGCAGTCCTGCTTTTAATAATCTGATATGTAAAATGTTTTCATGCGAATCTTAACACAATGTGCCATCTGAAAGGTAACCCTAACACGACTCTAACCACATTACTTTAACAACAGAAGAAACTGTCGGGCTACGTATGAAGTAGCCCGACCAGTCAGTAGAGATCTGACTGGAACGTGCTGTTTTTTGTCATATGGCAGGATAATTATTTCAGATCTTAGCACTGCATTATCATACTGCGTTTAAAACCCAAAGACAAGCTCGAGTTAGTGTGTGTAGATGTTAATTGCTTGGTAATAATGAAATGACAGTCATGCAAAGCATTCTCATTAGATTCACTTTTGGGCTGCGTTACATGGCCAGGGAAAGCATGCAACTCTAGAGAAGACATTTTGACACGTCACAGTGAGGAAATTACACGTGTAGATAAAATGCATTACAGCTGATTTCTATTCAGCTGACATAAGTTTTTTTTTTAGGGAATTTTCCAGTTGAAGCACTGCCATGTTTGAAGGGCAAATAATGTTAAAAATGATGCTTTTCAAACTTTAACAAGTCAAAATGTCAGCTGTGAAAACAGCCTATATAATTAATGAGTGCATTCTTCCTTTGTGTTCTCCTGCAGGTTTATCTTATTAACTGTTGAAGATGCTCATTAGATTTTCTGAATAATGCTTAATGTTGAAGCAGCTCTGTATTAGACACAGAAAGTAGCTGAAAGGCAAATGCATAGCTATTGTCATACAGTTTAACTGACAATAGCTAATCTATTTTTCTCTCATATTTTACACTTGCCAGTGCTGCCTATACTGTTTAAGAGTAAAACAGTTTTTTTTAAAAGTATAGTGTATATACAATATATACACTATATGGTCAAAAGTATTGGGCTGTATCTCCTAATCTTTGATATTTTTTAGTCCCATTGGCAACGATGTATAAAATCACGCCCTTTACGAACACTTGGAAAAGAAAGGGTCATTGCAAAGAACTCACTGAATTTGCGTGTGATTGTGTAATAGCGTGTAATAGGATATAGGAAAAGCTGCCAGAGAGTTTCAAACCTCCTTTGTGCATTAACATCAGCACAAAAGCGGTGCACAAAGGAGCTTCGTTGGATGAGTTTCCATCTCTGAGCAGCTCCTGTATCTGTAATATGTAACTGGCTCAGTACTTGTATTCATATCTATATGTCCATGTCCATATAGTGTATTTGCTACAGTTGTCTAGTCAGAAGCCATGAAACTATCACATCCACCAAAGATAACTGGAAGGTAATCTTCTGTAATTCAAAGGTATTTTTGCATGAATAAAATGTTTTTTTTTTAAATTTCTAAATGTTAATTTATGCTCTGAGACCTGTTAATACAGTAGTAATATAAATGTGGAAGCTTTCTATAAAGCAACCTTATATGATGTCCTTGTTATATGCAAGGCTGGCTTCACTTTCTAGGGAAAAAATAAACATATATTAGCTTAAACACATCTGAAGCCAATGTATAAATGCTTAAACTCTGAAGGCACTATAGCCATAAATGACCAGATTTCTCTTCCTAGTTTCTCAAACATTGGAGGCATGGATCCACAGCAGAGCAATAACAAAAAAATACACAGCAGCATAGAAAAAAACCCCAGAAAAACTTTTTTATTTTTTAAATAAATGTTTATTTTTACCATTGTATTATTTTCTGTATACAAGAATGTGTAACAAAAGCCAAATAAGCAATCCATTTTAGTCTTTTAAAAAATGGTAAGGCATGTCTGCTTGTATAACCATCAACTTCGACCCCCCCACCCCCAAAAAACTTTGAACAACGTGCACTGACAGGTCCAAAACGCTTGATGTGCTCCTCATTTATCAGATTTTGCAAATCACAACAGTACCACACTCACAGCATATGTTTTAGCAAAAGTGCAGCAAATGATTAACATCAAAATGAAGAAGATTCTTGCATAAAACACTCTTTAAAAACCCCAGATCACTCTTTTTTCTTTTCTTTTTTTTTTAAATGCGAAAATGAATGAATGAGAGAAAAAACAAAAACAAAACAAGTTTAGCGCTGAATCGTGTCAAACTGTGAATGCGTGTCTGACCGGGATAACGCATCACGTCAGGAACGAGAGGAGTACACAAGGCAGTGGAGAATAGCAGAGATTCCTCTTGTAATGAGTGAAGACCGTTGTTTAGACAGACACAAGCTCTTTGGAAAAAAACTGCACCGAACTTCCAAAACATTCTTTTCTTAATTCACTTTCTTTACTTTGTCTGAAGAACAGAGCTAAAGCCCAGCCTCATTTTAGTCATCCAAAAACTCTCGTTGCTGCAATAACAGATCTTGTAGAGGCTCTAATGGGTGCATTCGACCTTTGTGTGGCTGCAGATGCTTTGAGTTTTTACACTTTGAAAAAAAAAAACTGAGCTGTTAAGCCCCACTGAGGAGCAAGCAGTGCCAAAGCCTAAACAATGCCCGTATCTGAAGCCACACGGCTAACTTCCCGCCTTATTATCAAGCACGCACTGCACTGATTGCTCTGCCTCACTACCGACCCTGACTCAGAAATATCTGCCTCCACAATGTTTTGGCTGCGTTTGACTCCAAGCAAAACCCGCTAACTCGCACTTATAATTGAGTTTTATTCCTGTTGCGCGGCATATTCATTTAATTTGCCAATTATGAAATCACCAAAACACAAAAAAAGAAAAGACAAAAGAAACCAAAAACATTTTTTTTGCCATTACAGTCAAAACGTTCTAGATATTCTCGCTTGGGTTTTAAACGTCCAGAGCTAAAAATAATCATCAGTCCACACTTCAACAGCGTCCATGTAACAAACCGTGACTTTTACATGAAACCTCCTTCACTTCAATTATCACGTCCTCAGGGTTTTTACTCCTGGGTGAGTAAAGATGAGGAAAACCAGTACTGCACAGGACTGACAGCTAGTTACTTCAACGGCATTTAATTTAACATTCACCATGTTATAAATAGTTACAGCGTGACGTCCTCTTAACTCCCCGTCTGACCCACTGAAACAGCAGCAGCTGAGGCTTCCGCTGGTGGTCTGTCTGTGACCACGTGAGCAATTTTAAAAAAGCGGTAAGTGCAATACAGTGACTCGTATAAGTTCTGAACGATTTAAAATGCTCCCCCAAACACAGCCGAGTCATCTAACTGTGTTTATGTTTAAAGTTTCCAATGCACCCCGCGTCCCATCTCATACAGGCTTTGACCTTGACAGGCTCCAAAGACTTGCTCAGTCATCCATTTTAGTGTGCACTAAAAATTTCCATGTACCTTTTTAAACCCGGGGCTTTAAAATGTGCATCGCATCCTCTCGCCGGCATCATTGAGCTGCTCAGTTATTACGGCAGTGAAGCGAATACAGACGGGTCTCCTGCATGCACAGTTTTGGTGGGGATTGGGGAAGTTTTCTCAGTCTCCCAGTGCTGCTTCCAAGCATTGTTGGTGACTAATTAACTCTGGTTGAAATCACCCCAGTGTTGCCTCACTACTCCCTTTTTAATGGGTGCTTTGCAGTATACTCATTAGAGCATTAACTATGATATCTCACACCCTCACTGGATCATAACTGCCTGCTGCAAACTGCTTATTTTGAGCCCTCTGCATAGGGCACATTGCATTGTTGGCATTTAGACATTTTTGAGTGCAAAGCATAGAAGGAAAACACATAGCAATATACATATCTATCTATCTATCTATATCTATCTATATCTATCTATCTATCTATATATATATATATATATATATATATATAGATAGATAGATGTGTGTGTGTATAGAATAGATAGAGAGAGTTCAGGCACACTTGTTCCATTTTTATCCAGATGTAGAGCACATTTTAAACATTATAAAGAAATTTCTAGAAAAAAAAAAGAAAGCACACAAACATCTTTTTTTCTGTCCCCTGCTGTCATGTGAATATTAGAAACTAAGCATTAGGGTAAACAGCAGATAGTGCAAAATGTTTAGTCACACATCAAGCTGCGTAATGGGATGACATATAGTAATTAAAATAAAAGCGGTACCGTGAAAAGATGGAAAACACCATTAGATAACATAAACCCAGTGAGGAAAATGGTTATACGCTTGTTTTATAGAGTAATAGAAAGAAGATTAAAATCTCTTCATATGTCACACGCTTGTTTTGCGTCATGATTTATCCTCCAAATCTGTTTACGATTTACTTTGTCAGCTTTTGTGAACCCTCTGTGATTTTGAAGCCGTTTTGATGACAGGTGAAGGGAACTGCTCTGCCTTCGTGTTTCTGCATTAATCTGCTTAGTGCACAATTAGTTATTGGGTGGCCTTTCGTTAATCACTGCAGCGTTGTCTTTAGCCGTGCTTTGGTTAAACACAATTGTTGTGCTACACAAATAAGGTTTGCTGTTCAGTGATTTAATTGCTATGCTGTCGGGTTGTTTTGTGTTCTTTTTTTAGTGGGACGCTGCTTTTCAGTCACATTATCCCAAAACCATTTCTATAAGGAGTGAGGTGAAAGAGGTCAACTGCGGGAGCTTCCTGTGGTGCTCAGTTTCTCTCTTGTGAGTCACATGAGCGCACTGAGGGTAGATTTCCCTTATGGTGTTTTCTGTGAAGAGAGCCGTAATGCTTGCACAAACTTTTTTTCCCCTCGTCATGCTGTGGAGACGAGGGAAACTCGTGTCCCGAATTTTCTTTATCAAGCTTTTGTACATGAAACACAAGATCTCCTTTAGCTGCTCATTGCAGCTATTGATTTGTCTATTTGTGTATTTACTGGAAGGTCTCTGTTGAAGTAATGGGCTTGTGTATTGTAAAAACATTTCAGGTACTTATGAGCTGATGAGATTCAATCCTCCAGGCACACTCGTGATGGCTTCGACAATATTCACGCTACATATTGGATGATACTGTATCTGAAAGCTACATTTCTCTGCGACTAGATGTTAAAGCCATTAGTTTCAGATGAATTGTCAAAAAAAGGAAAAGTCCCATCTCTTTTTCTAAACCCTTTCCCTTGATCTTAATAGAAAATGTCATGAGGTAAAATGTAGAAGAGATTTAATGAGAACTTAGAACTTAGTGCTAATTGAATCTCACTTGGCAGATTGGTGTTATCAAGTGGTTGCTGAGTACTTTAAAACTATCGTTTCTCTAGATTAACAACAAAAGAAAAAGTCCTTCCTGAACACTTACGTAAGGCTTGAGCCTTTCAGAGCTGACACAGGGCAAAAGGTGAGGTCATCTGGCATAGTGTGATAGACAAAGTGTCAGTTCACTGACACTATTTTTACCAATGTTGAAATTGAATTTCTTCTTTAAAGACTGCAGGCTAACAGTTATTAAACTGAAACAACAGCGTGCTCACATTCATAACGGCTGCGTGCGCTCAAACCCCGAGGAACTGAGAGACAGCATTAACTCATTTCCTTTCATAAAGTACGGTGCGGTGCATCTCATGCTAAAGGAGACAGAAAAGGAAGTGTAGGAAATTACTTTAGCATTCAGCGAAGGTGACCAGTTCTTATTATGGCTGCCACTTATAGCCTTTCACTCAGCTATGAACCCTTCTGGTATACAGTTCGACATCAACCACTGTGTTGTGTTTGTGGAGTGCTTTGCTCCCTAAGCCTCTTGAGTCTGCAAAAGGTCAAAGCCTGCAGGACACAGAATGAAAGTTACGAATAGTTCCCTTAGTGTTAGGGAGTACATTTGGAGCCCTCTGGCCTTGGAACTCTTTTTTAAAGTTGCTGACATTGTACGCGTCCTCTAAGAGAACACGACCAATTACACCACATATAGCCTGTAGGGGGCATAGGTCTGCTCTCATTAACCGAACAACATGCAAATTTTAGTACGATGCATGGCAAGACATTAGGGGCAACCTGCACAGGATGTCAGAGGTTACGACGGGTAACTTTACATTTATGCAAATAAACAAGTAACAAAAAGAGAAATTCATAAGTTGGCAGCCAAGGAAATTAGGGAAATTAAAATTTCATGAGCATATATCTAGTATTACTCTGCTCCAAGTCCTCTGAGAATAACAGAACCAGCGTGAGTGCATGTTAACTACCCAGACAGACAAAAGTAAATTAGATACCTGAACGCTGTTAACAGGCAATTAGTGCTGCTGCAGAACCATTCTTATTTTTTATTTAACAGATGATCAAATAATTTGTAGAAACAATGACACAGTTGTTAAAGAAAAAAGTATCCATTGCCAGTAAGATTACATTACAGTACTTTCCACTGTAACACATACTGTAACTGCTTATAAGTACAATACAATCAATTAAATGATCTGAAAATATAGATCGTTTTCTCTGTGGGGTGGATGTTTCCTGTAGCTGTAGAAACTTATGAAGCCAACAAAAATAATCTGTGCAAAGTAGTTCTCTTAGTGCAGTACGATAGCACTTTCTCAAGAGATAATTAAATGTGCAACAATAAAGTGGCTGTAAGACCTGCTGCTTCCTGAAGCCACGTCGATATGACCAAACGGGAAACCAGGCGAACTGCTAGCACTGTACAACCTGCACAATCACTCCAAAAACTGTGTAGCCTGCATAAAAATGCTAAAAAAAAAAAAAAAAAAATGTTTTGTCAGTTAACATCATATCCACGCATGCACACAGTAAAACCTTCTCCTTTTGATTTTGTTTTTCATTTTGGGGGAGGAGACTAATGGGATAAAATAGGTGTCGTCTCGTTTTCTCCATTCATCATACAAAGGAAAAGAAAAATAGATTCCCTTTTATCTGGAAAAAAAAAAACACTGCCAGAACCATGTTTAGAGGGTTTCATTTCTTAAAAGAGAAGCATGTTTTGTTTTGTTTTTTCCCCCCTCCAAAACTCACTTTAGAATAATGAGAAAACACATTTTCTTTATTTTCAGAGATGTGAAAGCTGGTTCACTGATGGCACCAAGCATTCTTTGGGGGACAAGCGGGATGCAGCACTGCACTCACTTTCACTCCTACCACACCATACAGTAAGCCATTCTCAACAGGTTTCCAGGAGGCTCTACATGTCCAGTGAGGGAACAGCAGTACAACTTGCTGTTAAACATACTGTTACGTAACAGTAAAAAAAAGTCAGCGGTAATGCAGGCCACACTGTATTATCTCCACTGAGTCTGCATCGCCCAAAGAGGGAGTGTGAGGGCAACCGTCAGCAGCAGTACGGAGGGTCCGCAGGAAACCGAGTTGCCCGCGGCCGCTGCGCGCTCATCGCTTCTGTCAGCTCCGATCACAGGAGCCTCTGTTCCAACAAAAATAAACTCTGTTGTGCAGCCGTCGGAGCAACCGCTGCCGCTGCCGGAGCTGCTGCCCTCGTCACCTGCGGCAACACAAATTAAAAATTAGATGAAAATAACATTATCAGAAGCAGCTACCGAGTGCGGTTCATCGCAGAGGGGAAGAGAAAGCGCACAATCGAGCCCAGGTCACATGAGAATGTGGCAGAAAAAGAGAAAAAAAGAAAAAAGCTCACCCACACACAACCTACTGATGTATTCAACAGTGGGTGTTATAATTTGGTTAGTCGCTTCGGTTGTTTGAAATGTTTTGTTCAGTTCAAATATTCACAATTACTGACTATGTACTATGCTATTATTATTATTTTTCTTGGCAAAGCAGTAGCATCCCTGTTTAAATAACCCTCAGTATTTAGATTAGTGAGCGACTGAAGGTTGTAACGCTTTCAGCTTTGGCACAGATTCCTGCTGCCTTTAGCTCAACAGCAGGTTTTAAGCAGCTGCTTCAACTATTCAGTTCAGTTCCGTATGAGCGGAAACCTGTTTGGTTAATTGCTCAACAGCAAACTTTAAGCACCCGAGTTATTACAGTGAATATAAAGATACAATTATCCTCTAAACTCGCCTCGAAAAGATGAACAAGCTCTTTACCCTATAGCGCCTGAATTATGAAACAAATGACAGAAAAATGTGTTTATAAATAAATATCAAATTGCATACTAGTTTTAATTAGTATCAGTTCTGCTATATCTGACTTTTTTGTCTAATTTATTGCTCGCAGTTTAATTATCTTAAACAAACGAAAACATATAAGGCTTTTAAGGTTAGGGTTAAAAAAATGACACTGATGGTATAAAACCTGTATCCAGTATGATACTCTTGGTGTTATTGAACAGGGTAATTATGCAAATATATATATATATATATATATATATATATATATATATATATATATATATATATATATATATATATATATATATAAAAAATCTATGAAATCTGAATTTAAATACAGCAGTACAATCCGTTCTTGTCAGCGAGGCGGTCGGTGAATGCCTTCTTTCTACCATGAAAAACCCGGGGGAGAAATGAGGTTGTAAATTGTTCCAGCACCTCAAAGCAACAGCTTCACACATTAATTACAGTATGTTGGGAAAAGAAGGCTGAAACATGTTATGATTCAAATTTCACAGACTTTCTCAAATGTCCTACAAGCACTTCTTTACTCATTACCCTAATAGTGCCTCCACATGCATTTACTTGTTGATTTGGAAGAAGAGGACCCACGGAGTGTGCACGTGATTTTTGTCGGTGTGATAAATCATAAGAGTTTTTTCAGTCTGAGGAGCCGCTGGTACACACCTTATTAATGACTTCTTGTATGGCTAAAGCAGCTGTTGAACTAAGACTTTTGTGGATTGTGTACCTAATGAGAGACTGAGTTCGTTTTTTTTATGTACTACACATGCTGGCTTCTTTTTCTTTGGAACAGCTTGACAGCATGAGGTTAAAAATTAAAGTGGATGGTACAACAAAGCTAATGAGCTAGGATACTTTCGTCTGTTTTGGACTCTCAGCTCCTTCAAAGGTACTGTGGAGACAGTTGCTATTGTTCAGTGGTACAAATTTACATGACAAAGTTAACCACAGACCTCAATGTGAAAGACATACAAAAAGATTTACTTAGCGCCCATGAAAAGATCTGCTTCTCAGGGCAATTCTGTTTGATTATCTGATCTCAAGTGCTGGTGTAAAAGTTTCCTTTACAGCCGACAGTGCCAGGCTTTCCTCGCTCAGTTTAAAATGGTGGGAAATGTGATTGTGAATGGCAGAGTGCGGGGTAACGTCTCACCAACAAATCACGCGTAAACTTACTTTTTTTTATGGTTTTCTTGCTTCCCCTGCCAACCTATGCAATAATTTCAGGCGCTTTAGCGTCGGATCTGCGATGCTGGAGTAGACACCGCTCCCAAGAGAAAAACAAACATGACAGCGGCAAAGATGGAGCTGAAGTACAAATTATGGTGGCAGCAGTCGTGCAGCCACATGTTTTGTTTGTAGCTCACAGAATTTCTCCCATCTTGTCAGCTTAAGCGGATCCACAGAATCAGAAAGAATGGTTTCTGTCATAGCAGCATTTGAGATGTACATCTTCCTAAACATAGGCTTGGTTGTCTGTCATTGTCTGTGTCACCACACCTAGAGCTATTTATTCTCCTAATAAATGTCAGTCTTGCTTCAGCGCAACACTAAACATCCTGCAGAGTTGTATACTGAGTTTCTACATGAATGACAGCTGAGATCTTATTTCAGTAGTAACAGTGTATGTATTTGTCACAGTGCCACGTGTGGTGTAATGCAGTCCATATCAAAAGTAACATGCAGTGAGGAAAAGCTTTTCTTGATCTGTTTTACTTAGATTGCTTCCACCCGCAGAAGGGGAGGCTGTGGAGTGGGTTGCCAGTCTACATGTCAAAATATCCTTTGGTAAAGATGCTGACCCACAGATTCAGCTGTGAGCACGTGTGTAATTGATAAAGGGCAAACATAAGCAAATAAGAAAGCTTACTGGAGTCCTGGAAGTAGATGTCATTTCCGTTGTATGCGTTTTTCAGCTTGTTGGTCATGACACGTAGCGCCATGATCTGTTGCCGAATCAGCGTGTCGGGCCTGGTGATATCCACTTCCACCTCTGGGTTGTTCACCTGGTTGGTTAGACCCTCCTTCACCACTTCAGGAAAATATCTGGGCACAGCGACACATCAAAAAACTGTCGTCGGGTATTTGGGAACATGTGTTAATGACATCAAGTCAGAACAGCTGAAAATAAATAAATAAATAAATAAATAAATATTAAGACACTGTAATGCATTTCTATATTTGTATTGACATTTGAGTGGGCTGAGAATGCCCAGTGTTTTTATTATGATTCGGTTGTGGACAACTATTCTATCACCCAAGTTTTATCCTTGGCTGTCCCGACAATATTTTTTTATTTTAGTTATAAAATTCCTTACTGACACATCATTTAGTAAACAATTTATTATCATTATTCTTATGAAAAATATTCAGGATATATGTTGTCGTATGTATGTTTCATAATCTGGCTGCAAAAACAGAAAGCCATCATCACTGACGCCAAATCTCCTGTGAGGTGGCTTACAGAGGTTAACACTATGTAACTTCAGACCGTGCACACTGATAGACAAACTGAGAATAATGCATTTCTATTCATGTTTTTGGTGTAACTGATAAAATGTGACCTGGGTTTGCTTGCTTTTCCACAGGAGAATAAAAAATCCCTCCAATAATAACCCTAATGTGAGATACATACATATACATAAGGCTTGTGTAAAAGAAAGTTTTTGCCAAACTCTCTGAAGTCCTGTTAAAAACGATGTACACTGTTACTGTTTCCATAGGAAATCAGAGGGCAACCAGAAACCAGATTTACTTACTGATCAACAGCAAGTGTGAGCACCTCTATAGGAGCAGAAGTTTGGCAGTTTGATGGTGGGTTAAAACAATGCCACAAGCTACCCAGGAGTAGAAGTCCCCAGTAAATTCACCCCAAGGTCAGACCGAGCAATGCTCAGACAAACTAGCAAAAGGTCCAAGAGCTACCTCTCTTACTCTACAGGCCTCAATTAGCATGTTAAATGTTAAAGTTCATAACACTGCAATTAGAAAAGACTGAACATGGCTTCTCTTATTAGCCACAGGACCGGGACACGGTTCAGTCCTGGGTCGACCATGAACTTCTCCGTACACTAAAGTATTCTAGAGTCAAACATGAAGGCTTCTGTTCGACACCTAAACCATGTGTGAGTGACTGTGTGACTGTGATAAAGACATAAAGTCATACAGAAAGCAAGTGCTTAAAAGTACTGCGGCTACAGGTGGTTGAATCATGGTGTAATGGTATTTCAAGGAACTGCACACAGTCCTGGGAAAACTTTCTTTTCACAGGGCTGCTTGTCTCATATAATCATTCAATCGTAAAGGTAATGATCACTCAGTTCTTTTACACGTTTTACGACATAAAGGTGAAAATGGCCACTTTATTGAGTAAATAATAGCATGAGAAACATAATATGTAGAAAACATAACCATTTACTACAGGTTTTCCTTTTTTGGGTCATTTACATGCAGCATACCTCTTAAATGCAGCACGTGTGCTCATGATTTGGGAAAGTAGACCAACTGAAATCAGACAGAATTACAAGAGCTGTTCTTTCTGATGACAGATGCTTAAATCAGACAAAATATAGAAGTGCAATCAGGCTTAACGGTCTATTTCATGTTGGGAGTGGTTGCACTTCACACAGAGAGCTCTTAACATGCCCGAAGCACACAAATGGCTGTTTTGTCTGTTATAACTTAGTGAATCAAGAATTACTTAACTGCTTTGCAGTGACGCAATAATGCAACAATCTGCTCGAAATAACCCCCCAAAAACAATTTCTGCTTCATCATCTTCTCCATTCATTTTGTATTTCATTTAATAACTTAAAGGTGAACAGAGCTGGGCATAGTCTGTTTTTAAATAAGAAGAAAATCCAGTGATTTCACACACTTCTAACGTGACTGTTACTGATGTTTTATTATCAATTTACTCACCAGATTTAGAGTGGTGCTTAAAAATGTTACTGGCACAAACAATTGTCTTTTATTGCGCCATCTGGTGATTTTGTTTCTTGGAGAGGGCTAAAGTGATGAGCTGATATATTTTCTCTGATAGCACCTCTGGTTCACTGTTACAGACACGACACAGTGACCAGTCAACTGCACAGTTTAGCTTCACACTACAAACTGTCAGAAGAAGTGTTGGAGCTCCTCTGTCCTCTGGGTTTTACAGCCTTCAGGGATTATGTACTGTACAAGTTCTCCATAAGAGTAGTAGCCCATTGTACTTCCCCAGGGAGAGAGAGAGAGTGATAATCTCTGAACAGAGTGTGGTTATTTTAATCCCTGGCAGGCAATATGTGATAACAGGAGAGACGTGTGACTTTGCTGTGGTTACAAAGAGTACCAGAAGTCCTCACCTGCCCTTAGTGTGGCTGTTCCAGCACTGCTCCTCATCAGGCTCTGTGAGTTTGCCTTTGGCACAGATGTCATCTGGCAAGTTGGACCAAAACTCTTTGGACTCCTTGAGCTTCTCTTTGATGTCAATCACCTGCCATGGGCCAAAACAGTGGGTAGAATTATATTACATTTCTAATATTTGTCCCACACTGCTTCGGTAATATTGAGGTCTAGACTCTACTCCCTCGATCCGTGACAGAGGCTTCACTGTGTTCTAAATATGGCTGTAGACACTCACTGTTGTAGGTCACACCTGACCTCCTCCATACATATTGACAATGATTTAAAGCAAAATGTTCGAATTTGGATTCATCACAACACAAGACCTTTGACACTGATTTTCAGTCGGTATTGTGCGATTCAGCACACCTCAGCCTTTTCTCTCCCTTTTCCCTTCCTTAAAAATGGCTTCTTGACAGCCGCCCTTCCACTGAGACCATTTCTGATGAGGCTTCAGAGAACAGTCGATGGATGAGCTGAAGGGTCAGATGAATCTCTCAGGTCCTGTGTCGGGTCTTTGTAGATTTTTTCCCCCTGCTTCTTAAGGGCAGGACTTTCAAAAACTGTTCATCTGCTGTATATAGTTTTCAGGCCTTTCCTTTCTTCCTTGTCTTGTTTTCTTAAAATGTTAAAGACACACTGAACATTACACTGAGATGTGCCTCTCTGGGAATCACCAAAATATTACTGCATATCTGTCAAACTGTGCTATTGTTAGCATTTTTGTTAATCAAAACATGAAAGATTGCTATTGCTCAAGATCTCCTTAAAAACTATGGGAGAGTTTGACTCCAGTGAAGCCAAAATGAAAGAAAAAAGCTAAATATAAAGGAAAGACTCAATCAAGTTAAGGCTAACTAGCGTGAATGACACCTTGAATTAGGTTAGTTTTCAGAATAAATATCACTTTTGTTCAGAAAAACAAAAATCCAAATATATTTTAATAATAAAAATCTGTTAAATTATTACTGATATATTTCTAAAAATGAAAAAAAAAAAAAACACACACACACTTAGAAAGCAGCCCAATATTTCCTTCTCTGCACCAGAGTGAGGCACGTCGTGATTTTACACAGTCATTCCATCGGGAGACCGGTGCTCTCGGACCAACCCGGAGTTCTTTTTCATTCCATTTAGTTTCTAATCCACGTCCGTCCGTACTGTGTTCATGTGTGATTCATACAAGACAGACTTGAGATTTCAAATTTGATATCTGGCATGAGTTTTCACCCCCAACCGATTCCATCTGGGCTCAGCAAGAAGTTTGAGCGCGTGATCAGAAAAACGGGGGGAAAACTCCACAAGGACTCATCATAGACAGAAATCTATTGTGTTGCTTTTGTCATTTTCATAGAGTTGGTAACAATCATGAAGACAGAATCAAGTTATTTTAATTCTAACATAAGGGGTAACATATTGCGTTATTATTTATACTCATCATATAGAAATCGATAAAAGTCTTTGTGTTTAGCTTGTTGATGAAGCACACAGATCCTTGAACACATAACAATTCGCTATAAGAAAAAATCAAGACGATGCACAGTTTGCAGTTTGAAATTTAAACCTGTATGAGTAGTGGCAAATTTGCTTAATTGTCTGTATTAGATTGAGCTAAAAACCCTGATTCCGCTCTTGTGCATTACATATGCGAACACAGTGAGATGAAGCATCTTGATGTGATTCTATCTTTGTGGTCTTGGAGTTGTGTCAGTTTTCCAATATTGAGGATAAGCCTTGTTCTCAAGACCATCGCTGTATTTAAAGAAGAACATCAGAGTGGTTATAAAGTTCAGCAGAACAGTGAGATAATTACACTAAACATCAAAGTAAAGCTTCAACAGAGTCTCTTTAAACAAAGAAAAATCATTTTTAGGAGCTCAGACCTCAACTCAGTAAGGAGATACTGTGTGATGATCTCCAGAGAGCTGCTCACAGCAGGAGGCCTAAGCATTAGTGCTAGGAAATATGGCTAAAAAATGGAAAATATATAAGAGAAAGAAAACTTTAACTTTTTTTTTTGGTATCATATTAAAGTGAAGACGTGAGCAATTGTGCACGATTACTTTTAACACGTTGTCCATACTTGTTTATCCACTTCAACAAAAGCCATAAACTGAGGCCTGTATTAGACATGTTTGTTCATTCATTCTGTGTGTGTGTGTGTATTAATATATATTTTGGCAAGAAAAAAAACATTGTTGATGGGTCACAACCTTCACTTTGAAATTCTATTGCTTTTCACAGTGTTGCAATTTTTTCTGAAAATTGTTTTGGACTTGAACCAATTTCAGCTGCTGAATACCTCGAGGCTCTTCAAAGCATAGACTGCAAAATATCTGTCTCATACAATTTACAGCCATATATTTCTAAAAAAAAAACATCATGTTATCAAATGCAATACCCCAAACATCTCTTCTTAATCTTAGTTATATTCAAACGGAGTTGCCAAAGCATACAAATGCATATCTTTCAACTTAAACCCTGTGATATCAACAATCGCTGCTCAGTCAGGAGTGACTGCCCTCGCTGGTGCTTTTACACCAGACATTTGAAACAGTGGTTGACAGATGTATTAGAGTTCAGGCACAGTAATATGGTGGAAACAAACCAATAAGGAGAATTGCTTATTATACTTACTCCTCTATAATTCAACTCCATGAGTCAAACTAGTGAACTGTGACTGACACATGCTGACAACCCTCTCTCTCTCTCTCTGCTGGTTGAAAAGCTTCATGAACAGATGGAGTCGGGTCATGTGACATGTGAGCTGAATCTACTAACACATGAGCTCAGTAATGATGCAACATACAGCATGTGATAAAGGGGAAAGCGCCAGAAAAAGCAAGTGAGTGGGCCTTATTTACCTTTAGGCCAACTGAAGAAATGATGACAAATCGCAAATGAATACTGGGTGGATGAAATCCTAAACACTGCCAGTGTACTGTATTAGACAGTCGTCCTGGCTGTATGTTTTGAGCCAGACTTGGTGTGATCATAAGCAGTAGTTCGCTGGGCCTCTTACTTGCCTGCTTATTTACTCCTTTTCATACCTGACCATTTTCACAGGATTTGATTTGTTAAGCCACTTAACAATGACCATAAAGGTACCTAACTCTAGGGGTGAAACAGACAACTTACAAACAAATTAGTTCTTTGCTATCTTTAGGCCGAAGAGTATATCATTTGTTCCCATTTCTTTAGTTGAAAAAATTCCATTTGACAGGCATAAAATAGTATTTTTGTACCAACAAGCTGATGCTCAAAAAGTTCTTAGCAGAAAACTTGGCATATCTTGGCATGGTGTGCAGTGTGTCCAGAACAAATTGAGAAAAATGCACAAGTGGAGGACAAAAGAAGAAGTGGCAGACCAAAAAAAACTATCTATAGCAGATGAGACTGATGTTCTTAAGAAAGAAAACAAAATCCTGCAACAACCTAACACAGGACCAGAGAGATGCATCTGGCCCCTCAGCCGGTCTACCTATTGTTCACCAAAGCCTCAGAAACGTCTCAAAGGAAGCCATTCTAAAAGAAATAAACAGGAAAAAAAGGTTGAGATACACTACATTACATGAGAACTTGGCAGCAGGTCTTAATTTTAATTGAATTGAATTTTAATTTTAATTTTAATTAATTGATCCAAATTTGAAATTTTGGGCCCAAATTGTCCCCTGGAGGTTTGGAGAGAAGTACAACAGCAAGTGTTTAAAGTCATCCGTTAAACACGGTGGAGGCTCTGTCATGGTTCGGGGGTGTACTTGCATCAGAACTATTCCCGTGGACTGCTTGAAGAGAAAACAATGCCTAAATGAACTGCCTGAGAGAGCTGTGTTGAAGAATAAAGTGGTCATGCAAAATATTGACTTTCAGGCTCGTTAGAATTGTGCAAACGTTGTTTGTTTGCATTATGCTTTTGCCCCATATATGTTTACACATGTGTCAGTAAATCACTTCATTTATTTCTAATTTTCCTAGCACAACATAAAGAAATGAGTGGTGACTCAGTGTTTCCTTTAAAAGACTTTTATCTCCATGACAATTTTACATAATCAGTCTGGAGTGGAGATCATGACCGAAGGGTCTAAAAACAGCTAGAAAGAAATGTTAGAGTTGTGTTTCCTATTGCTGCTAATTCCCAGTTTAAAGGATGAACTTTGATACATTTAAAAATACTTTTTTAAGCTGTAAACTATTTATTTGTGAATCCAATTTAATTCTTACATGAAACCTTTTAAATTTTTCAGCTAAATGAAAAATACTGCTAGCAGACTTTAGCTTGGTTACTTTGCTTCTCTGTGACTAGGCTGAAATCTCATAAGAAAAAGAGGCAATGTAGCCTGCAGGCTTAATAAAAAAATGATATTGTATTTAGGGAATTAAATGCTCTGACGCTCTTGAGGTTAGGCAACAGTAGGTAGCTGTTGTATATAGTACACTAGTTATACCGGGCTCACATAACAGTGTGCTTGTATTTGCTCTGACGTCAGTGCAGACAAATGAATTTTGGGATCCACAGTTTAAGTTCAAAAAATTAAATAATTGCAATAATTTAAGGTTGTAGCAGCAGCTGTTTGGTTCACACATATACAAAAAAAAATGCCTTATTCGTTTCAACTGTCTATCACAGACACACTTTGTGAGTTAGAGCTAGAAAATGTTGTTTTTGCAAGATGTGGCACTGCCTGCTTTTTGTGTGAGAATGGATGAGAAAGAGAGCGAGCTGAGAGACTGGAGCAGCTATCAGGTCATATCTACCGAGCCTGAGGTAATAACCCAGTGAGCAGCAACATTTCTTTATCTTGGCTTTGGCTCCAGGCCACAGTAACATTCAGTAAAGCCACAGCTGCACAGACTAAATACCTTATACAGTGTAACTCTGATGTTCTTTGGAGGGG
>VUQR01036057.1:0-11766 GCA_015108515.1 Hemichromis elongatus
ACCCAACTTTGCAGGGTTGTTTTCCATGACGAATTAGCGCTTTCAGTCAGAGATTGAGCATGCTCCAGTGAGTGGCACTGCTTCAGCTGATCAAAAAGGTTTGTTGTATTTCCAGACTTTGTGGGAACATGCTTTCGGCACAATTTACAGTGCGCGCTGCTCTGTTTTTTGTCAGACTTCAAATAGCCGAAATACCTCCACACTACTTCTCTGGCCCTACCTTTCAACAATGTCTCCGAC
Source organism: Hemichromis elongatus (assembly GCA_015108515.1). Taxonomy (NCBI): domain Eukaryota; kingdom Metazoa; phylum Chordata; class Actinopteri; order Cichliformes; family Cichlidae; genus Hemichromis; species Hemichromis elongatus. The sequence goes on from VUQR01036057.1 coordinate 241, forward strand.
GCTAGAGCCGTCATCTGTGTTCTCTTCGGTAACCTGGTCAGCCAAGCTCTCGGCTGGTTTTTCTCTAGTCGGCACACTCACTTCCTCCATTACCCGACACGGTCGCTGGATGCTTCCCAAACAAATACACATGTGCCGCTTGGCACTTGTGCTGTATGTAACAAGTCCGTGATGTGACGCTGCAGCTGTGATTGGTTCAGCTCTGCACTACTTAATTCGGATTGGCTGTTCTTATGTTTTTTTAAGAGAGGAAGAGAGAGAGAGATGAGGTCTATCGCAATAGTTTCATTTCTCTATCGAGAAAAAGTTATATCGCGATACATATCGTTATCGTTCTATCGCCCAGCTCTACTTTGCAGTTGATTTTGCTCGGTAGATTAAAATCTACTGATACTTTTCTGGCTTCACAATTCCATCAGTTTTTCCAAGACACCTAGCACCACTGGCTGGTGCTAGCTCCAAACCATGACAAAGCCTCCAGCCTGTTTTACAGATGGCTCCTCTGATGGCATAATGATGGGGATAATAATCACTCTATCAGATCTGCTGCCACTGATTTTCAGTTCAGTTATTGGGTAACTGGCAAACCTCATCAGCCATCCCGTTTCCCTTCGTTAACAATGACTTCCTGACAGCCAGTAAACCATAGATCCATCTCTCAAGCCCTGAGCCAGGACTTTGCAGGATTTTCTTTCCTGTTTCTTGAGGATATGAATTTCAGATACTGTTCATCTGCTGCAGATATATGGCAGACCTAAAAACTTTTTGGTCCTCTACTTCCAGTTTACTCAGTTTTTTTTTTAAAGACACCCTGCATACTGGCTGGGATATGCCAAGTTTTCAGTTTAATAACTGAGATGAAGCAAAAGAAAACAACAAAAAACTGAACAATTTACCGTTTGGTTCACATAAAAGATGACGTTTTAGTGCCTGTCATCGTCACCAATAATAATTTCCAACATCAGTCTGTATATAACTCAAACAACTTGCATTACCAAACGCATGTGACCTTTTAGTGACAGAGGGGGCTCTGTACAATCATCCTCTAACACCAAAAACCTGATTTCATGACAGATACTCAGTTCACAGTGTGTTCAAAATATAAAATATTCTCCTTTATGAAGATTTAATCGAATATAATTGTATCTAAATTTATTAAACAAACGGGACCGATCAACTTTCAACAAAGGTAAATTAATTCGCTGTAAATCTACGCAATAACGTAAAGACCGTCCTCGATAAATCAATTAGTCGACTTTCAGGTCCCTGGTATGTTTTGGCTGCAGCTTTAACAGCGTGTTTTTCTACTACTTTTAGCACACATGCTAACACTCACTGCTCGATCCTCGGGTTCGACTTTTTCTTGATCTTCGTCTTCACGTTCTTCCGGTTCCGGTTGTAGTCAAACTTCTTCCTCCTGGCTGACTGCTTGGCTCGCGGCATTTTAGATATTTTACTCTGTTTTCAGAGCCGCACACTTCGTGTCGTTCTTACTGTGGCTCAAATAAAACCAAATAGGAACAGGCAACGTGCAGGCAGCAACAGGAAGCACGTGTTTGGTTTGTCCAGGTCATGTGACTACCAAGCCCCGCCCCTTCCACCCTACGTTAATATTACTTTTCAGAATGTACACAGTTCACCTGCAAAAATTAAGAAAAATAAAGAATATACCGTAGTATAATATAACAATAAAGAAAATATTTTAACATTTTATATTTACAAAATATTGTGACATAAAGTAATAAAAATATAAAGAAAGAAAATATTTTCTGTGATTAAAACAATTATTTCATAATCAATGAACTCAAATAATTTTGCGGGAAAACACTTAAAAAATAGAAAGTTTGAAGTTTACTGTATGTTAATGCTAAATTGCTACATTGCTAACCAACAGAGAGAATCAGAATCAGAAAGGGTTTTATTGCCAAGTGTTGAGCAGGTTTACAACATTAGGAAATTGCTGCAGTACTCAGTGCAAACATACTGTCACATAATCGCTTAAATAAACATAAAAATTAAAATTAAAAAGTGCTAAGTAGATAGATATATACACGAGTGCAGGTGGTGATCAGTGCCAAACATGAAATGATGTAGTGAACGGGGATGTAGTAGTAGAGAACGGGGACATGGCTGAAGTGGACCCATCCCAACAATGCCACTGGGTCATTAGATTTTTAATCTTACAGTGGATGAGAGAAGGAAGAAGGTACAATCATTCACTCATTTAGCGACTGACTAAATGTAACATAAAGTACTTCTCCTTTTCCCATGTTATGCTGCTTTCTTCTACTTTTCTATATGTTGGATACAAATACACAAATAATGCATCATTTATTTTAAACCTTCAGCATAAATCAAGCAACCCAACAACAATATAAGTCATTAAAATGTCAAAAGCTCCAACATTAAACTGGTATACACAGTGATGAATCAATAATTTTTATCCATGTCATGTATATGACTGTGAACATGCCATTCTACATAATGGATACTTTGATTATTTAACTGCTCACTATTACAATTACTAGTATTAAGCTACTTAATCAGAAATATAACTTTCAACTTTTTAGACTATTGCAAAAAGTCAAAATCTTGTTTTTACACTTTGCAAAACAATTATCCAACACAGGCTGATCTTTAAACAAGAGGAGCACCGTTTACCATGGATCAAATCTGTAATAGCGTCATTTTTCTGTAGTGATTTTATTACCCATTGAATGTTCTCATTTCCTTTGGGCCCCTCTTGCATTGTTTTTGGCCCCTATATGCGCCGCCCTATTTAAATCAATTCCTGTCCATGCCCCAGTGATGCAGGCCAATCAAGTGATTAAAAAAATGCTTTCGATTTCATTTGTTATAATACATTCTATTGTAAAAAGAATAGCATGTTAACCTCACATGTTAAATTAATGTACGAGCAAAATATTATTTAATTTTTAAATATTTTATTATTAAATAAATAAATAGAAATAAATGAATAAAAAACAGCTCCGTGGAGGAATGTTTTATTCAAAGACACAATCATAACACATTCGGGTCGGGGTTTTCTTTTTTTTCACTATGTACGCCATTAAATGAATTTAATCTTTGTAACAGTAAGTTAAAGTAACAGAAGCTCATTTATGATTTTTATTTTTAGTAATTTATCAACTACTTCTTAATGAGGTGAAATTAGTGTATCATCAACTGAAAACCTAAAAAACTTCATAAATCAACTTAGTGTCTTATATCGTCATGGAATCTCATATATCCTGATTTTTATTGTATTTTTATCCCCATTTTTGCATTATTTAATTTTTGTGTTTATTTAATTTTTTTATATATATTTTTTCACAGTCCTGACTGAGGGATGTTTTTTTTTAAATGGAGATGCTGGATATCCTGTTTTTCTGAGCTGCTGAGTCAGAGCTGGAAACCTGCAGCTGATGACTGAAACCTCCAGAGGTCAGTGTGATCTAGTCTACTTCACAGCTGCTCAGAGACTCGCAGCCAGGAAATCCAGACTTAAATAAAATCTACACTTAAGCCCTCCTGCCTGTGTTTACTTGAAGGTTAAAACTCTGCTGATGATCGAATGCCTTCTCATAGTTCTCTCTGTGAGAAACAGCTCAGATATTGTCACAGTGTGCAGAAGCAGACTGTATGTAGTGTGAATAGAGGACCCAAACGCAGGCACAAAGGAATGTGGAACAATCCCGATTTAACAAAAAGCCAGCTGTTTAATAAGGCTGATGAAAAGGTACAAACAAAATGGCATGGCAAACCGATGCAAAACTAAACATTAACCTAAACTGGGTGAACTAAAATGGAACATTAAAAATTCTGACATTGACATGAACGAACTTGCACATGAATACAAAAATAAAGCAAGGATGAGCAGGGCGAAAACTAAACTAAAACCTAAACTGGGATAAACTATGACTAACTAGGAAAAAGTGACATGAACACCATTCTGAACAGGTGTATGCAAGGAACTATGAGGAGTTAACGTGAACAAGAAACATGAACATAACCTGAGCAGAAAGACTTAATCCAGACGTGACGTGGAGGGAAGAAACACAGACGACCTGACAAAGACTGAGTGAAATACACAGACTAAATACACACAGGAGGTGATCAGAAGAAGTGAAAAAACACTTAACTATAACGGCAACCTAGGCATAATAGAAATGAACTTAGATAACCTAAAGTACTTAAACCATAAACATCAAAATATTTTAAAACTTAAATCGGTCAAATGACCCAGGATCACGACAGTAACACAGACAAGAAATACACGACATACTGACACAAAAGACAAGAACAGACTCACAAGGGGACATAGATAAAAACCTAAACTAAATTAAAACTCAACTCAATTCTAACTGACAAGACCAACACAAGAACTTAACATATTTTCAATATCATAAAACAATTCAAAATTACAAAATAAACTCAAAATACTGGGTCAAAGAGTGAACCCCTGACAAATATTTTACTACTACTGCTATTATTAAAATTAGTAAGAGTCGCAGTTTTATGTAAGCAGACTAACGTCTGTGTATACCAGACTTTAGTGCCAGAACGCACCCTTGACTCTGTGGCATCCTTTAAATACCAGCTTTCTGGGTCTTTTGTGTTGCTTTACTTGATTCGGGTGTGTTTATTGGACCATTTTTTTAATACCTTTGTAAAGCACTTTGTGACAGAACCTTATCTGAAAAAGCACTATAATGAATCTAAACTACAGAACTGAATGGTTTTTAATAACTGAAAATAGAAAATAGAAAAAAATTTTTTTTAGTTATTTTCAATAGAATTTGCACAAATGTTTAAAGTTAAATCACGTTAAGCTTACTTAAATCTGACTTATTCTTTTAACAATTCATTGTTGCATGGTTTGAACAATGAATTACTTTAGTTTGTACTTATACATACACACAATATACATATTACAGTATACGGGATTTACAGCTGCCCCTTCTGCTTAATGGAGCAGCTGATTTTTTTTTTAACAGAGCATCAGTTATATTTTAATATCCATAAAGCCTTCATAATTAACATTATTTCAGTTTATCAAATTGAAAAAGCAACAACTGTCAAAGATGACACATCCAAATGTTTCAGGGAAGTCAAGCATCCATCATTCTTTGTTAACTGAAGTTAACTCTTTCCTGAGAGTCCATATTTTAAAAGCACTGAGCTCAAATCGTTTTAGATGATGGAATTTTTAAATAGCCTCTGATAAAACAATGATAGAAAAACTTCCAAAAAAAAAAGGCGTTACCGTAATTCCTTAGAGTATCTTTTAATTAATGATAAGAGGGACTTCCTGTTAAGTAGTGTATTTTTGCCCAGGAATCTGAGATGACCAGTTGTGGGGGATTTGATTACCTCCACGGTTTGGCAAACTTAATTTTGTACTTAATTTATAACACAAGACAACATTATAAATAGGACTTAAAGCCAACAGGTAGTCTACAAATAACTGCAAGAAAACAAAACTTTTTGTGAATTATTTACATAGTGAGATTACTCGGGCCTAACTGTAATGTCATTGGTTTATCTACTTAAAAATATATTAGCTTTTACAGCATTTTTTGGACAAAGAGATAATCAGCATAAGTAATAAATTGTTAACCCAAAGTAATAAATGAAACGATCAGCTAAAAGTAATAAACTTTTAACTAAAAAGGATAAAAACATACAGCAAAAATTAATTGATTAATTATTAATTATTGGCTAACAATAATAATTAATGGTTAGCTAACAGTACTAAATGCTTACATGACAAAACGTTAGCATAAAGTCATAAAGCGCTATCAAAGACCATCTCAAGTAAAAATTACAAATTATGTGGCTAGGTCTTTTTTTTTTACTTGCATGTTTAAGTGTACTGAACAGTAAAGTTTGTGGTAATACAACTTAATATCTAATCATGTTGTTGCTAGCATTTTCTAGTACCTTTAAGTTATGGCGTTATTTTAGTGCCTCTATTCTGAGCGGCACGAAAATAACGCCATATTAAATCGCTTCTTTAAATGACACACACTTCAGGGCTAGCTTAAAACCGAGGCATGAAATGTGAGAAGAGTGAGATATCTGCCTTTGATATTATGATGTCTATTTCCTTAAACGTGCCTTTGTAACAGAGTGAGAAGTCTGCTTTATTTCCTCCTCTTTGACAGCAGCTTCAGGGCGGAGTGAGGGGAGGAGTAACAGGAGGAGAAAGAGGAGAGGAGGGGTGCGGACTGTCACCGGACGGGTCTGCGCGAAAGCAGAAACGGAGGCTTGAGTTTTTCCTCCTTGGCTGGGCGGTGGGAGGAGGTGGTGGCGGTGGACGGTGCTTGACAGAGGATAACTGTGATTGAAGCCTCCGGGGGGGACCTGGAGCTCTGTAAGCTGCCGCTGCTGTAAGCCCGCACAGCATCAACATGGAGCTGGAGAACATCGTGGCCAACACAGTGCTGCTCAAAGCACGGGAAGGTAAGGATGGGGAAGGCGGTGTGACAGCTCCTCTCAGCCGGTGTGTTACAGTCACAGCACCGGAGGGATGCCCCGCACTCGGGCGACACGAACTGTTCCTGCACTTCCTGACAAATCTTTTGATGATGCGCGCAGGGTGTTACCGTAAATACGCGCAGTTCGGACGAGTGGATAGAAACGACCAACTGAACTCCATTAATAATTCCATCCGTATAAGGCTTTGTTTCATTTCTGTGGTCCTACGCTGATTATCAGCTTAATGAGTACTTTATCCAAGTCTTTAGCAAACAGTGTCCAATTCGGCGTGGAATATGTTTAAACAAATCTCTTAATTACCGTGAAATCTCTGTCTTCCTTGTTCATTGTGCCGGCTGCACAGTAAAGTCAATAACACTGTTATACTACGTACACAGGGGATTCATGAGTGTTTACTATATCCCAGTATATGCCGAATTAAAGAGTATAACCCAAAGGCTGGGAAAACGTTACAATTACCAAATGTTTTAAATAATGTTTTGGCTTGGCTTTGATAATGTACATAAAAAGGTTGTCCGGAAAGGGTTGTAACCGTGAACTGTGGCTGCAGCGACACATCGGGTTTCCCTTGCTGATCTTGCAGCATCGTCCTGTAGTTTGCGAAACAGGATGTTGTGGCAGAGCAGCTGTGCTGTGCACGGCTTTATGCACACAATTGATTTTACTGTTCCTGCCAAACACAATCATCATTAACGAGGCCCTCATTAATCAGCTACAACCAGGAAGCTATGATATCTGTGGATAAGAGTACAGGTGAAAAGGTTGGCTCATAGGAAACTCTACTGGCACAGTTTGTCCAATAACTATTAACACTTTGAATACATAAGGCAACATAAACAGTCCTCCTGCGATCAAAGGCCTTTGTTATTGTTCCAATAAACAGGAGACAAAGGTTTGAGTGGCTCACAGCCGACATAATCCTAAAGCCGTCTGCAGAGGTACATGAGAAGATGTTTGAGGATCCCTCGCTGTGAGTTTATCTGCTGCTCTCATACAGAACCAGGACCTGAGGCTCTGTGCTGGCATCCAGCCGAAGCGCCCTTGACAAAGGCACCGTATCTCAGGGCCCAGTCAGGCCTTTACTCTGACCTCTCTGGAGCTGAGACTCTCTTGAGGTTAAGTTCAGCGCTCAAACAGACGGACACAAAGTTTGAGCCTGAGGCTTTTAATTTCCTGCATTCTGATGAATTTTCTGCACCAGTTTGCACCTTTTCTTGTCGCTTAATATGTTACGCATAATTGCTTTATAATGATCGTTCTCAGGTTTCCTAATATAATACTGTCCCCACTGAGTCATCACACACGTAGCCGTGAATCTTCTGACCTCATTGGGGTTTGCCTGGTTTTGGATGTGAGAGTCATCTGATATGGGGATAACTCCCTGGACTGTTTGGGGATGAATAAATTATTTGTTTATTTTAATTTACATAGCTAAGATGTGTTTCAATAAACAGGGCAGTCATTCATGGAAACAAGGGCTGGCAGTGTTATTCTTCAGCATGTGTTGGACAACTTTTCACTTTCTTTAACCCAAACGGGGATTTTTTTTCCTTTACATATCGGCATGTAGTTTTAAATAATAATTTATAAGGTGTTTTAGATCAGTAATGTATTTATGATCAATTTAAAATAACACAAAGTGATGTAAAACCTGAGAAAAGTGATTTACTCCAACAATGATAATCCCTCCCTTTAAAATTGGAAAAATATTCATGTTGTGCACGGCGATGACGTGAAGACTCCAGCGACACTTAAAGCAACAGGGAACACATTTATGAAGTGACAAACATGTTTCGACTTGACCGAATGACCCTGTTTGAAGGCCACAAGCTGAAACGCGTTGGTCACTTAACAAAGCTGTTCCCTATTACTTTGAGTGTCGCTGGAGTCTTCACGTCATTAGATCTTTGTCTTCTCAGTGCACTTCGGAAGTAGGTGAAGTTGTGCCAGAAAAAAAAAAAAATTGTTGCTTTAAATTTTCTGTTGTGTACGCCGACACACAAGAAGCTGGAAAACTCGAAAATTTGCATTCAGAAATAAGAAAGTGTGCCTGATATTAGTGTTAGTGCAGTTTTCTAAGCAGTTTCTCTGTTTGTTACGTGCTGTTAGTGAAGCGATACAGTCATGGTAACATGAAAGCATACCCTCCAATAAACTGTAATATGTCAGTGTTGTTCACTGACATATTACAGTTTATTGGAGGGTATGCTTTCATGCTTTCATATTACACCGGGCCTTGACTTAAACTAAACCAAAATACAGAAGCAGTGTGTGACAAACTAAGTCACCCCATGATTGAGTGGCTTGTTGAAGCATGTTTTGCAGGAATAATTTAAAGAAAAGGTTCCCTTTATTAGCCTCTCATATAGTTGTGGAGGATTTTTCATTCACTCTTCTTAAACTGTTGCTTCAGTTCATTGAGGTTTGTGGGCACTTGTTTATGCACAGCTCTGTGAAGGTCCAACCACAGCATTTCAGGCACGGTGAGCACCCTGAATCATTTATTTTTCAGTCATTCTGTTTGATTTGCTGCTGTGGATCGTCACCCTGTTGCATGACCCAATTTAGTTGAAACTTTAGCTGTCAGAGAGATGGCCTCATGTTTGAGTCTTGGTATACAGGGGAGTTCATGGTCAACTCAATGACTGCAAGGTGCCCAAATCATCACCCATCCAACTACATGCTGAAAGTTGGTATGAGGTGTTTGGTTTTCTCCAGAGGTGGCGCTGTGCATTTCCCATTTGTCCTGTCTGTCCAAAGGACATTGTTCCAGAAGTCATGTAGTTTGCAGATGCAGCTTTGCAAACCTAAGTCGTGCTGCCATGTTGTTTCTAGAGAGACCCTTTTCCTGGGAACCCTTCCAAACAGGGTGTACTTGTTCAGTCTTTGTCTAAGTGTGCTGTCATGAATGTTAACCTTTAACATGCTAACTGAGGCCTGTAGAGCCTGACATGTAGCTCGTGACTTTTCTGCAGTTTCCTTGACGTTTGGGTGACTTTGCTGTTCACTCCTGGGAGGATTGTAGTATGGTTCTGTTGGAGGTTTCTTTCTGTCGAAAGGGAGTTTTTCACTATCACCGAGTGCTTGCTCACAGGGGGTCATTTGATTGTTAGGGATTTCTCTGTATCATTGTAAGGTCTTTAGCTTAAAATATGAAGCACCTTCAGTTGACCGTTGTTGTGATTTAGTGCTATATAAATAAAATGGAATTGAATTGTGTTATCGCTCACCGGAATGAGTCAATAGAAGCGGCCAAGCTTGCCGATGTTAAATTAATTAACTGCATTTGATTATCAGCATCTGGCTGATACTTAACCTCTTAGTGTCCACGGCTGCAGTAGGGGTGCACTTTGTTTTTTCCCACACTGTTTCTGCATTTTGTTTTACTTTTGCCAGTTAATTTCAGTGTGCCTTGGAAATCGAATTGGTTCATGAAGAGGCTTAAAAGTTCCCTGAAAGGCATGTGCACCGTGACGCGTATTACTCCAAACAAAGTCAGAGTCAGGGGGTTCAGGCCTCTGAGCCAAAGGTTTCCTTCATGATGGCACGCTAAAAAACACTGAATGTGTCAGTGACCTAAAAGCATGCAGCTTGATGTGAACGCTGGAGCATGAACGGTGGAGAGAGGCCGACATGACTTGCTCTCTGCTGTGCAAAAAGTTCCAATTGTGACCTTTTGTGTCACTTCCTGTGTGCAGAGACGTGCTCATCCCCTGCAGATGTCTGCTTCCGTGCTGCAGGGCCAAACGGTTATTTAGGTCAGCAAGGAGGAGGGATTTTACACGACATAAAAGCCAAACATAGAATTATTGTTTTCATATTTTAAATGTGCAATAAAACACAATTTTCAGGCCCAAGTCCGGAGTTCATTTAAATTTTTCACTATACTGTAATATCAGAGTAATTAGCTGCTACACTGTAGCCTGTTACGAGACAGTTAGCATTCTAGTTAGCTGTATTAGATTAGATTTCTTTCCATGTTAGCTCAATGTGTTTTTTTACTTCCTGTGTACTTTCTGTTCATGTTATAGATGTTCTATCGAGTAATAAGCTAACACTTTGATTGACACCTTTACCTTTGTTGGCACAAATACAACACAATGTGGTTATCATGCCTGTGACGTCACATTCATCAGTGAAGGATGGCAATAAATTGTATTTGGTGAGCTTTGAATTATGGACTGATGTCAACCGTCCGTGGTTTATTGTCATTTTTTAGGTGGCATTAAAAGCCCCGCAGTAAACCCTGGTAGCACGTGGTCATAGCTGCCACCATTTAAGTTTCAAAATCTGGGAGGTTATTCTGGTTGTTGCACAGAGAATTATGCAATTAAGCACGTAAAGAGGGCACAAAGACGTATCATCTGTATGCAACAGCAAGACCAAACTGAACTGCTAAATGCAATCAAAAAGTCTGGTGAGGCAATAAACTGATGTTAACTTCCAACCGACTTTAAGTTCATTCTGTCTACCCTTTGTAGAACTCCAGTAAAACAGCATCATCATTCCCGATATCATAACAGAAGCTCATCAGTGTAAATTTACTCACGTACTCACGTACTCATGACTGAGATCTGATGTTCCTCAAGGCAGTAGATATGGGTGGTACTTAGTAACAGTTGCCTGTTGTGGTTTGGGGATACTTTGCTTTCTGTTCAAAGCGTAAAAAATCAAAAGTTGTTTTTCCTTCATTTTATTTCGAAACCACTATTATTAACTTGTTGACTTGCAAAATAAGCAAAATCCAGCAGCACCAAAGAGCCCATTAAGCTCCAGAAATGTTGACTATGCACTAATGTAGGCTGCGGCCAGGACAAAGTCCTCATAAAAGCAACTCTCACCATTTCTGAAATACCTTTTGGCTTTTGTTTGTGTGGTTATTGTTTATAATCACTAAAGCTAAAAGTTTTGTTTGTTTTTTTTTTTTAAATTTAACCCTAAATAAGGTTTTTTAAGAAAAGCTTTATGACCCACTTGGAAGGTCAACTTCTGCCTTCATCACCAACTAAACTCCCATAGATTTGA
>VUQR01036058.1:0-41154 GCA_015108515.1 Hemichromis elongatus
CCAACGGCTTGCTCTGGTCTTGCTGCAGGCTTACGTTACCTCTTGTGGGGGGTAAATACGGTGGGAACATTCGCAGGCTGGTCATACCCATATTGACCCAGATGTTGGACTGGGGGGAGCGCGTGGCCGGCTGCTGGCGGAGGAAGAGGAGGTAGCGGGGGAAGAGTTCCAGCTCTGGCTGGCCTGTCTTGCTTTCCAAGATTACCTGCAGGGGTAAGGAGCGCCATAAATCATCCTTGTACTAATAATCAACATAAAAACATAACGTGAGCTTTGGAGATATGCATCTGCATGCATATACATCTAAATGATGATTCTGGTGACTAACTGAAGCGTCACTGACTCCCTAGCTCAAACCAGCAGATTATAAATCAGGTTACAGAATGTGTGAGCTCCTTGTCTGAACTTTGGTGATGTTCTTTTCTTCTACAGCCATTTCTCAACACAACATCTGCTAGTATCCCACTATATACACCTAAGTCAAACTTTAAAGACCTGTTTTTCTGTGCACTTAACTTTAAACTAGACTTAAATCTGAAATGATTTGATGACTTCCACACAGCTAAAGTAGAGTACAATAAATGTGATTTGGAGCTACATGAAGAAAATTGTTTGGAAACTCGTGGAAATGTCAGAAGTTGCCTTATTACAAACACAAATCTGACAGTGACATCAGTGCTAATGACTATCACGATGGTGACTCGCAGCTTTCTCTCTTAACCTGATTTCAATTTAAGGCTCTGTGCATGCTTGGATAAACATGAGGGAGTACAAAAACTCACATTTTTATTGAATTTGTATAGAAAACCAGCTAATGTTTTACCTCCAGTACACTTATCAGTTTTACCTACACACTCATTTGTTGGATGGCATGGATGAACTGCTCCAGCCCAGCAGCTGATTGATTAATCCCAGGTACTCCATGACAGTAAAACTGAAGTTCATTAACTTGTGACTGGGTTTGCTCTATTCACTCACCGGTCGCGGCAGGCTGAGGTTGGCACCGTACCAGTGGTAGAGCGCCCGCCACACAGGCTCTGGCACCGTCTCAAAGTCTCTACGAGGCAGCAGCTGCAAGGAGCGTTTTAACCTGCCACCCTCCATAGTTAACGTGGGCGCCTGCACAGGACACAGGACACACATCAGCATTCGAATGAGGCCACAAAGACACTGTTCTGTCTCTCTGAATTACACATAATAAAAAGAGACAGCCCCTGATGCTACACACAGGCACAAATGCTGCTATAATTACAGAAAGATAAGACAAAAGGAGAGAGGCACCATCTGGTCCCTTGGAGCCTTTGCCAGCAAAGGACGGGCGACTCCTAAACAAACCGAAAAAGAATCTGGCGGATAAGGATTTTTGTTTGTTTACACGTGCTTAAGACTACAGACGCCCTTATTGTGAAAAGCCGAGAACACATCTGTCTTTTAGATGCACGGCTTTGTAGAACATGATGCGTGAGCATCACCCAGAATGCAAATCAGGAGGGAGTGCAATGATCCTGGAACGAGTGGCTTCTCTGTGCTCGGGTGTCAAACACACGCTCCAGCTGAGCTGTGAACGTGATACAGGACGCGCACATTATAAATACATCTTCGCAGCCTGAAAAGGCATAAGATGAAACCTTATTAAAGTCATACTGTAAAATGGTACTTAGTCCTTGCCTTCATGGGGTCAGTGGTGACCAGAGGCTGGTTGTCGATGGCTCCAGGTCTTTGTGCTGCCAGCTGGGAGGGGAGGTGGCCGTTGGCTCCAGAAAAACACTGATTGTTGTTGTCTGAGACATTGTGCTGACGTGCAAAACAGCTCTCTGTGGCTGAGGGAGCCACCTGGGGGCTCAGTGCTACTGAGACAGAGGAGGAAAGGGAGCAGAACAAATAGATAGTAAAAACAAAAGTAACAACCAGGACTGTAGATCAAAGCGAAAATCAAACTGTCAATCTATTTTTATAAAGAGATGTGCGGACTGACCAGTTTCAGTAGCCTCTGAGGCACTGGACACGGCATCAGGTGACCTCTCCTCAGTGGGGCTGACGTGGCCGGACGATGCCAGTCCTCCCAGCCTCTCAGGGAGGGCGGGCTCTACGGTGGCCGTGGCCATTGGAGATCTGAGTGAGGTCAGGATGGATGGCTGTTCAACCACGATGCCTTTATGCTCCTGAGGGGAAGACAACCCAATCGGCAAGATTGTTTACAGTGATAGCCACTATAATGTTTTATCCTACTGGCTGATGGTCACTGCTTCTGTCCCAGTCAAGTTACAGCACAAGGTGCAATGATAAGAGTCTGTTATACTGAGTGGAAGTGCATGAATGGAAACAGAAACTGTCGCAGATGTTTTTAAGTAGGGGAAAAAAATCTAAATACATTTACAGATACTAAATGACCGTGTGAGTTATTAAAAAAAAAAAATCTCAGACATAAATAAATAATAATGGAAACTTAAAAGGCCGCTGTGTGCTACATGCTGTCATTTAGGTTTGTTGGTGATCCACTGAGTAATGCCCTGTGGCTAAGCTTTGTAGTGATGTACGAAAGTGAATGAGAGGTGACGGTGTGAAACAGTGCATGGCCTGTTTGAAATGCTCAACTTTAAAAGGCCCTGAATAAACAAATGCATGTCCTCGTTTCTGTGCAGAAAAGACGACCCAGAGACTAAGCTGAATATTCGCTCTTAGTCCCGCCCCTTTGTTGTTCACTGCAGAGCATCACGGGAAGCTGGCTAACACATATGTTAACCGTAGTGCTGTGGACTATTAGCAGCAAGCGTTTCAACTGCAGGCAATATTTAACTCCACTTTCCCCATAATGACCACATTTGACAACCTCCTCTGTACCTTTAATGACGAGCTGTGACATCTCGGTATATATCAGCGGTGGTTTGACGACCATCAGAACAGGTTCCAGGTTTTTAGACGGGGATCAAAGTAATTTCTAATGCATACTCAATCATTTTGCTTTACATGCCTAAAATATGACAGAAACGGCTCAGCTCAGAAAACAGAAACAAGGGTTACCTCTAACAGACGTCCGAGGGGAGGAGAACTAAAAGTGTTTTCACGCTCTTTTCTCAGCTCTTTGGAAAGAAGATGTAACTGAAACTGCTCTTTGTGGTCAAAGGAACCAAACTAAGATAAAAAAAATCCCGTTAATATACTACTTACATATTTAACGTAGTCTTTCCACTGCTGCCACCACAGCATAGAGATGAGGAACCAGTTCTGGCCTTGCTGCAGCCCATGTCTGCTCTCCCTCTCTAACCAACCCCTACAGAAAAACACATCCACAATGGAGAAAAATCACAAACCAAACGAGAAACATCAAACAGCCCTTTCACAATCCAAACAATGACCTGACAGGTAGAGAGGACAGCCACGAACCTGATGATTTGCCCCTCCTCCTCAGGAGTAGCAGGCCTGAGTCCCAGGACTATGTGGCAGACCTGAACAGAGTTAAAGATAAACACACAAGGATAACGAACAAATACTCAACTTCAATTTGAACACAGTGTGAGTTTTAAAACCGTAGCATCTGGGTGCTGACCTGAAAAAGCAGGTTCAGGAACTCGTTGGCCAAAGCGCTCTTCACACTCCAGATCTGGTAGTCCTCGAGGGTCAGGTGACCCAGCTGGTGAAGAGTGAAAAAGAACCAAGGCGAACACAATCAGGCACGCAATTCTGAAAATAAACACCGCTTCGACACCTTCGAATAGCTTTGTGGTAAGATAAGGTGACTGCAAGGTTACTGTCAGTGTGCTGAGCTGCCAACAATCACACGGCTGCTGCTGCACTGTGTGAAGTGTTTGCTTTTTCTAAATGAGAGTAACGATTCTTTAAAGCTCTGGTTGCTTGAAAAACCTTAAAATTAATCATGAACACTAATGACAAGGTTTTGCTTAGCCCTGTACGCTAACGATGAGTGCATAACATAGAGCTGTCTTACCTTAGTTGTGTCGTGCATCTTTAGGATGTCTTCCACTATGTCTGACACACTACTCTGCAGCTCCTGCAACAGCAACACAGTAGATCAGCATACAGCAAAACACAGAAAGCACCTGATCCCAGATCTGGACCAGGACATCACTGAGCCCCTCACAGTCTGACGTGCAACCTGGCGACACTGGACGGTCCAAAACATAATGTCTCAGAGGTGCTGGATTTAGGCCAGGCGAGCAGGGAGCCAGTCAATGGTGTCACTTCGTTCATCCTTTGGTAACTGACTGCATGTTCGCACCACACGAGGCCGGGGATCGTCATCCACCAGTAAGAACCCACTACACTAGAGCAGGGTCTGACATTGGCTCAGTGGAGTTCATCCGTGATGGCAGCCAGGGTGCCGCTGCCTAGCCTGCAGAGGTCTCTATGTCCCTCCATGGAGGGACATAAACCGCTCATGCTGAACAACCGTACAGGCAGCATAACATTCTTCATGACTTACCCAGACCCTTTTACATGAACCTGTTCTCATCTGTGAAAAACAGAGGGTGCCAGTGATGGACAGAGGTGGACCACTCGACAGCTTGCTGCACAAAACCCTCATTGCTATAATTACGATGCCTGCGCCCTTTAAACAGCTACAAAAAAAAAATAGACTGTCCAGAGCATATTAATGCGTCTGAGTCAGGTTTCAGCAGGCATAGATATCAAAGTTCAATGTTTAGTTCAACCTCCATCACTCTGGAGGGTTGTGTGTGCGTGTGAGAGAGTGTGTGTTTGCTTACAGGGAGTAAGTCTGTCCGATTGTCCTTCCACACCTCCAGCAAGGCCACCACCATTTCATGAAGCTCATCTCGAGACAGAACCCCGTCACGGTCCACATCAAACACTTTAAAGCAAACTGGAAGTGAAAGAGACCCAAAAGATGTTTATGATGTTTATGAAGCAGCACGCTGATGCGTCATGCTGTTTAGTGTACGAGCAGGAAACCCAACACGCTGCCACTTCTGCCGGTGCAAATGTAATTTCAAGCACCAGTGGGAGTCATGATGACAACAGTCAGTGACTGTAACGACCAATCAGGACTTTAAGGAAAAAAGACATTTAAACTGCAGATATCAGCTTCAAATGAGAAATGGTACGTGCTTGTTATGGACGGCGGTGGGAATTATGTGAAGTGTCTGTATGGGTGTGAATCCACAGTAAGCCTTACATTTCTGTCTTTCAGCAACAGGCCCCCTGCAGCATGCGGAGAGCCCACACGAGATCTCTTTAAAGTCAATGTGATTGTCCCGATTTTCATCAAAGGCGTGAAACAAGCCTGCAAAACAAGATCAATAGCACATAATATTAGGCACGCTTAAAGAAGGTTGCATTTTCTGGTGAGGTCGTGAATTCAAAGCCCGGGCAAAAGCGAGCGAGCTCTTTTGATCTCATTTTCTCATCCTTATTGCAAAGCTACGCCGATATGAAAGGGAGTAGCATAAACATCGTCTTACCTTCACTCAGTGACGCGTGAATAGGAGGAGAGACGAGTGGAATGAAAGTTTCCAAGTCAAAGCGGCCTGTTCTGGACTGAGCTTTCAACAACCAGTAGCGCTTCTCCAAGTCTATGATGTCGGACTCCTCCACTGCAGGAGAAGCACACAGAGACAGCCAGTCGGATATTTGTTTCTCCACACTTTCTGACAATTAGTAACAGCAAATCAGAACATTTTGATTAGACAGGTTTTAAAGACTGTTTTGGTTTCTAAAGAACGCTTGATGTTTCACACGGCCAACACATACAACCCAGAGAGAAGCAGATAGCACATATACATAAAGTGAGAATCTATCCACCTTTTTTGTGGTGTTGGTGTTTACTGCGGAAGCACCGGACAGGCGACGTGGCCGCTGTGTGCTACAGAACAGCCAAGAAGTTTGTGCTCCATTTTTGGTGTTAGTCTGTTGCTTAGAACTCGTCTGTACACAGCTGTTCACAACTTATTAAATCAGCATGCCAAACAAGTTAGCTAGTATCAGCTGATAACTTATCACTCCACCACCTTTTTGCTCAAGGTTATTTCAAATGTAGAGTTCAAACCTCGAACCCGATAATTTAAAATGGAACAAAACAAAGATAAAGTTAAATGACAAAAAGCGCAGGTCTGAATTTGGCCTGATTTCTTCATCTAGCACCCTAGATCTGTGCTGCAACCCAGTAGCTTCATCAAACCCAAACTGAAGACTGAAGTCCAGACAAAAGCCGTTTGCTAACATGCACCGTAGACCTGAACCTCTCTTTACATAAGGAGGTGCTCGTGACAAAGCAATGTCCAATGCAGGGAAAGCAGATGTTAATGGAGTACAGTGTACATGAAAGCATCTGCTTTAATCTGCCCGTTAGCTTCTTCTTTACAAGATATTAAGCTAAATCGGTTATTTTTACTTAAGACGTGTCAGCTAAGAACTTAAAAGCTTTTAAACTTCAAACCTTTTTCTTGCATCTTCATTACTGATGCACATTTTTCTCACATCATGCAGTTCTAACTGAATATTTAAACATGGAGCAGTGCAATTGAACTGTATTACTGTACAAAACATGCAAAATAACTCTGTGTAATGAATAATAAATATGGTGCTTAAGGGCAAAAAGGAAAGACAGCATGGGAGCATGCAGCTCTGCATTCATAAGTGATGCTGTTGACAGGTGAGGGAAGAACTTCTATGGTAATGCGGGAGCATGGAGGAGCAACAGTGACATGAGCACACGCTCACACACTTTATCATACATCAGCAGACGAAAGGATATTTGCCTGCAACTGCTGCAGACAAAGAAGTGACAAAAATGTGTGCAAGGAGAAACACAATTAACACCAGTTTAGTATTAAAAGTGCTCTGTGTGTGTTTGTGTGTACGCCTGTGTGCTTTAGGCACTTTGGTCAGTGAGACAGAGAAAGCGCCAATAAACTGGTAATATTTAGCCTATTTCATGCTAGGAATGAAAGCTGGCAAAACATGCTGACTATGCTAGTTAACAGTGTCACAACTCTCTCATCGATAACAACAGAGCGTTTTGTTAATGCTTAAAAGACAGTTTTATTGGTGGTCCTTTCAGGTGTAGCCCAGGTGCTGTTTAACCATCTGAAAGTAAGAATAAATATAAAAATGATATTCCAATGTACCATCCGAAATTTAACTGGGTCCACAAGTACAAACTTAGGATCATAAAAAAATGAATTAATTATTGCCAATTAAGGAATTAAATTTTAGGAGTTTTATTGTTATCACCTTCATCATCACCAGCAGCAGCAGCAGCAAACCCAGGGTAGGGTTATGTAATGAGCGGTGGGAGAATATGGCAACCAGAATCAAATGGCAAAGTGATACGGATCAGACCGATATAGAACGTGAAGCTCCGCCTGGGCTAACGAACCAGCCCCCTCCTTTCAACTTTGTAATCTGCAGCTTAAGCTAACTGGATTTAGCAGCTAGCCAGCTAGCCTGTGGCATGTAGCCAAAACAAAATTATCTGTCAAACGCAGATGTATGAATCAGACGGCCAGCACTTCCTGCTAGAAACTGGTCTGTGGCTTCTCGCTCAGGTTGGCAGAAAGCTTGTTTTTAGCAGCTACAGGTAACGGGTTGCAGACAGATGGGGTGCAGATAGCTGTGGAAAGATTGAGATGAAGCCCAAGCCCAGACTTCTCTCTGACTGTGAGAAGGTTTTTATAACTCCCTGCAGTGAAGACGCGGACAAAGTAAAGGAAACACTGAATACAAAATGAATGATTTACACCAGGGAACTATATGGAGATGGCATGGCATGGATGGCATATTATTGAAGGCTCTGGTTCAGTCGTGATGCAAAATAAATGCTCGTGTTCATGACGGTCTGACTGCTGATCTATAAAACTCATCAGGATCACTTTCTCCCATCCATCAAAGCGACACTCCTCTCTTCTACAAACACTGGGGTAGACTCGAAGATACACAAGGGCCATTCTCTGCTGGATTTAAAATCTTTGTAATGATGGTAATGATACAACTTGAGTTTAGCAGTCTACTCCTCTGAGTACTTGCATCAACTTTTAAAGAGCCCAAGGACTTGCACTACTGCTACGCTAAAAACGAACACAACATCAGGTCGGTGTGACTTTTGAGATGCAGGCACGCACAAATCTACCAGTGAAAACAAATTCGGATACTTTTCATTTTCATAACAAAGCTCATCTGATGAAGCGCTGTTTCAAAAGCAGTTACAATTCCCGGTGCCCTGCAGGTCTGATACCCACCCAGGGGTGCTACTCTCTTGGAGTGGCAGCAGAGATACCATACCATCATCCAGGGAACATCCTTACACAGGTGTTGCCACAGCCAGCACGGAGCACAGCAGAACTCCCCACATCAGCTGCTCACAGAAACTATGTCATCCTGGCTAGAAGGTTATTTCCAAGGATTTGTACTCAAATAACTCCGAGATGGTATCACAAGCTAGCAAGTTAGCAGAAGATTCGCAGTGTCAAGCTCCGCTGAGAGTCACGCTTCATGTTCTTGTTCTGGAAAGAGTCATGACCGAGGCTGTGTCAGTCACTCTCTCTCTTCAACTCACACTTACACAAATGCAGATCAAGAGATGCGAAGGTAAGAGGATAAGCTGGAAGAAGTCAGATTAAAGGCAACCTCCAGCTTCTCTGGACAGCGCGGGTTCTTTGCAGCCCTCTGAACTTAACAGGCTAAATTTACTTTGAGGTCTTGTGAAAACATGAACCTCCTGATGTCACCTAACAACAGAACATGTTTTTGTTTGATGTGCCAGAAATCACTGATGTTCGTATGATTGCTCCATCGTTGCGCTTACTGTCACTGTGAAATGCAAATGAGGAAAGCTGAGCTAAAAGCCACAAACCGATGTGACACACCCACATACACATGTAGGCCTCACTGTGTTTGTGGAACAACACTGATCTTATGAGGTCTTATGAGGACAGGGAATCGTGTGGTATGAAAAGACAGGTTTATTAAACTGTCTGAAAAAAAATGTTTTAGAATAAAGTTTACACATTTTTTGACTGAATAAGTGTGCTGTTACACCACCAACTACTTCTTTCTAAGACTTTTTGCAAGCATAGACACAATATCACCTGCTCATGTAGACTTTAGTTAGTCAGCACATATCCAAGGAAGTCCTCAAAACAATAAAAGTCTTTTGTTTTTCCTCTTTTGTCTTAAAGTCTTTATAGGACACTTTGTTGCATAGTTAAAAACGTCGTTTTTTTATAAATATTTTTCTGCATTTTGTATAAGTTCATACTCAGTTTAAACAAAACATTAAAGCCATTCTGTTATACCTGTATGCAAAAAAATACACTGCACCAAAATATTTTATAGTTCAGCAATACTGATCAATCTAATACACTTAAACCTACACCACCCTCCCTATTCAGGTATTCTAAACAGTACTTAGAAATATTAAACAACCTAACTAATAGGGCTGCCAACTCCCAGCAAAAATATTAGGAAACCACCCTCCACCCGCCACCTCATGATGCTTAATTGACCTAATCTACTTTAATGCACGTGTAAAACACATGCACAGAAATCAATTATTTTTCTACAATAATTAAATAGATTCAATATTTTTCTTCAATACAATAACAGACAGCACAGATGGTACCTTCTTAAAGGAAAAAGTGCTATAGGTACTACTATTACTAGGGTATATATTAGACTTAATATTTATTACATACAATAATGGATTTCTATACATTTAATCAGATCACCACTTTGGTTGTAAAATTCAGATAATTATTTATTAAAAGCTAGACATTTTGAAGTTTATTTCTTTGTGCCCCCCTTTCCGTCAATACCCTACCTGCCGCCCTGGCAAAACTTTGCTAGATCTGCCCCTGCACAGTTATCAGCTGTCAGCTCCGTAGAAAAGGATCCTGGTGTTATTTGTCTCTCAGAAACAGTTCAAAACTTCCCTTCAACTCATTCATGTCACCTAAAAGGTAAACCTGTGTCTCCATCACATGTTCAGCTCTGATGGTTCAGTAAAAACATCTCCTGGTTTCACCTTCATGTCTCCTTCTCACTACATATCCAAACCGGTATAATGACCAGCAGCTTTTACGGCTGTGGCTCCAGAAAACATAAGCAGATACTAGAAAGCGTTTTGTGAGGTGATTTTGTGATACTTCGGATCGGATTAAATTTTTAATTTCTCTCCGATATCCGATCCAGTAATTTAGGCCAGTATCGGACCGATACCGATATGTAATATCGGATCGGTCCATCTCTAGTATCAGCTGTCTCTGCTGCTGATATTAATGCAAACTCAATACTAAGTTAGGGTTCCTGGTTGCTTCAGAAATATATAATCACCACAAACGTCATAAGATTTTGATGCTCTCTTTTCCCCTTACAAACACTGTTCTTGAAACCAGCTCTGAGCTGCTGCAGTTTTATTTTTTAAAAGGGTTTTATTTATTAATCCTCCCCTCAGCTTAAACAAGCTGCAAGCCTTCATTTGTCTTGAAGTGGTTTGACATTAAAAGCTTTCTAAATGATTTTCTGTGAACCAACGAGCCCATTGGCTAGCTAGGCCTTGTGCATCGCAGAGTTTTTTTTTTGCCTGTCCCGTCAGAATTGGCCAACAAAGATACCCCATGAATTTACTTTACCAAGTGGATCGTCACAGCCTTGCTGTATTGGTCCATTTGATTGACCTTTGTTATTATTATTTATTTTATTTTTTATTCTCAGTTGTTACAGATGGGACCGGCATGGTTGGGGACAGGAAAGGGAGAAAGAAAGATGAAGGAAAAGACAAACAGAGGGGAAGGACACTTAAAAAGAAAAAAAATCTCAACATAATAAACACAGCACCATCGCAATAATCTAGCTAAGTGTAAAAACCAGTAAACACTAAATATGGAATGTTGTTGTGCATCACTCAGGACCGACAGCGCACCATGTGATGTGAGGTAGCAGCCAGGAAAGATGTAGTTTGTGTTTATGAACAGTGCACACAGGTGTGCACACCTGTGTGGACCAGTGCGCTTGTATTCAAATGGTCTCTCCGTGTAACAATCTGCTAGAGGGTATGGGGAGCCATAACCCCTTCCCCCCAGGGCATGAAGCAGGCATGGAGGAGATCCAGGTCCCAGATATCCAGAGACCCCAGAGCGTGAGAGCCAAAGGAGGACCACCAGAAGGGAACTGTGCCTCCCTCCTGGGTAGAGCTGAGGAGAGCCCAAGATGAGGGGTCACCTAGCAGCCATGGAGCAGAAGCCAGAGGGGGTTGCAGTGGCGTGCCCATGGGCTCCACTGGCAGCCAGCTGTGCCAGAGTGAACCGAGTCTCAAGCCCAGAGGCCTGAGGGCCCCCCCATCCCCCAGAAGAGGCCCGACTGAGCCACGGGGCCAGGCCCCGTCAAGCGGCCACCGGGACTGAGCTGGTACATACCTGAGCGCCCAGCCCTGGACACCGAGAACCGAGGGCGTCAGCTATCGACAGTGAGTGTAGTGGGCGGAGATAGGCCTCCATACTCTGGAGGGCCTGAGATGTTCCCAGAGAGGTGGAGTCTAAGACACGACCTGACATATAGACACAGACAGACAGGCACACACAGACACAAACGTGCATACACACCCTCATGCACACATATACAAATACTCAGCACTCACCCAAAGAAAAGACAGAAACAAATGGACATTGTACACACAATCACACATGCTCCACACCCCAGGTCCAGGTACCCTCGCCCCCAGAGGAAGAGATCGCACCTAGACCTAGATGATGTAGGAGCATCATCAGTATAATGTGAGCCTGGTGGCAGGACAGGTGAGAATTTACCACATGTACATTCAATTCAATTTTTTTTAAAACAGCTATGACAAAGTGTCTCCAATCAAAGACATAACTCTTTACATTTTATATCCCAATCTCATAGGAAAGTTTGAGAGCGAGAGCCACATGTCGGGCTCAGATGATCACTTAGTAAAAACTGAGCTACTTTTACAACCTCACAGCCACCACAATACTGATCGAGGCAGAAACAACAAATGTGTCTCACCCCTGCTCCATCCAACACAACCGGGCTACAAAACATGACACAAGACCTACAAGACCCTAAAGTAAACAAATGACTCCACCGAACATCGCTGGAGCACTCGCTCGCTCCACTCCACATGACAGGAAAGCACATTAAATCAGTGATGCGGTTACATGGCGCTAAAGGACCAAGTAAGATCCCAGGTAGAAAACACTGAGCTCGTGAGAAGCTGCACAAAGTTACATTATTTTAGTTATGGTAAAACCTGGTGTTGAAGAGTCATCTCATCATTTAACTTAACACTACCTAGGCTACCTTTCTGTTTATGCTTAACTTTGGCTGTGTCACTAACACTGCACTATAATGCTGCTGCTGCTGGCGGCAACTTGTTTTAACACTTTGAATGAGGATGCGTGTCATCAATGACCAAAGCTGACTGAAAAAGGAAGATGCTCTTTGTTCACTTTAATGCTGACTTATAAATGCTGCTGCCAATAAGCACTTCCTGGTAGGAAGTGCTTAATCATCCACACTTAACTGTGTTTTAAAGTCCATCTTAGGCTCCCAACAAATCAGGTATCAAATAAACAGCAGTGCACACCTGAGCATCTCAAATGTGAAGTAAACCCGTAACATTGCAAGCGAATGGGTGCAGCACGCTGTTTTAGCGGTGGGCGATGCCTTACGGTGTGTGACGCCTGCAAGGGTCTGGTAGAAAGTGGGCGTGTCGCTGTCATCTGTCAGCGTGACGCACACTCCTCCCGACAGCAGCCACCTGGACAAAGTGAAGGCTTCCTTGTCCTGGTGGAGCCAGTTCCTGAAGCGATCGTAGTTGACCTTGTCTCCCTGTACAAACACAAAGGAAAAATTAATCTGCTGTCGCCAAAACACCCGATTGCCAGTTGTGTGGAACCCTGAGTGTGCCGTGTCCATCCGTATCCTCCTTTGCCTCTTTAATGACCAAAAGGTTTGCTCTGTAGCTACGGATTCATTAGCTATCGATTTTTGTGTTTTTAAATTGAGATTTAATGTGACAAATTATGCAAAGTCTGACAAATCTAATGCAGACATTTCGAGACGCACCGACTTCAGCTTCTATAACGTCAGTGGCAGTCTTTTTTCTCCAACATAATTTTACTGACATTTTAAAGAAGACAGCTCATCAAAATGAGTGACAAGTGCTGGAGCAAGACTGCAGAAAGTAACCAAGGCTGAGGGCAAATACGTAGATAAAGGAAATATACTTTGCTTCACGTCAAGGTGAAAGCTATATTCAGTTGACAGATGTCAGTTTCATGCTGCAAAGCATCTTACAGACATGCACGACGCTCTAATATAAGAAACCTGATGAACTGTAACTATCCCAGATGAATGCAAATAATCCCTCATTAGACGGTGTGAACAAACTGGTTAAAGCTAGCCCAAAGAACTGCCTGCCTGGTTCAAACCTGGACTAGCAGTGGCAGCCCAGGTGTGGCACAAAACTGAGGCTTAAACATGTTATATGTCACAAGGGCTTAATGTAAGTGTTGCTATCTGAACTCTGTATGCGTGCTTCAGTCAGCTAGATGATTTAATGTTGCCGGCCTCGGTGGCTGGCACCAGAAACACAAGCTGGTTAAACCACAGACATGAAACGTGGCATTTGTGTCAAAAAATGTCTTAAATACGACTTTAGTCACAATTCTAATAATACGTCAAAATAGAGTGCACTGCGGCGGCCGAGCTACAAGACCTTCCTCTAGAAGGACTTTCTTTAAACTAATGATTTTGATATTTTATTGATAAATAACGTTAGCTAAATCAAACAGCTGCAGGTAAACTGTGTAACCACACTTTGTACAGGTGTGTGGACGTTAGCCCGCTGGTGCTAGCACTGCTAATGATCGCTCCAATGAGCAAACCGATCTAACATTGTGTTTGGTTGTCACAGCGCAGTTGCAAATAGTGATTCTTAAAGTCTGTTTATCATCAAGTGATATTTATTGTGTTTCAAAAGGCTCTTAAATACACATGCACTACTTTCAGTTTAGCCTTACGCCTGGTTTTGCTTCTTTTCATGTTTTAAAACTCTTTACAACACTGATTTATTTCTCCTGCACACAAACAATTTCCCGACTCTGTTTAACCCATAAATAACCATCGAAACAAATGAGACAATAAGCCTCGTGCATGGATTGAGAGTGAAACTGTAACTGCAGTAGGATAATGATGGACAGACACATACTGGCATTAACACAGTGATACAAAAATGAAGAGTCATCGGGGTAAAATGCAACACCTAAGTATTACCTTTAATATTAAATATTGGTGTGAAGGGGACTGTATTGTGTTGTGTTTCTAGAGTTGTTTGCTTTAAAGCATGCTCTGAACGGTGTTTTTTGTTTTTTTAATAACCAGCACAACGACTCGCTGACAAGCCAAACTTTGTCTCAGCGAGTTGGCTCCTTGTGGGTTCTTAGTTATAATGGCCTTGTGACGACGGCATGTGACCAACACCTCGGCAACGATCAAACGACAGAAGCTGAGGAGTCTGCGGCTCACTTGGAATCAAGTGCACGAGTTAACAGATTAATGCTGTGCAGTCTTGTGCAGTGTTTGCTGACCTCGCCGAAGAACTCCTTGAGGGAGGCTGGGACTTCTCCATCCAGGACCTGCAGAACTGCTTCTATATCTTCCCTGGCAGCATACCCGCCCAGATCAGTGGCAAACAGGCTGAAGAGGTCTGTACACACAACCACACACACGGACACGCACACAAAGAAGAAAGCTCAGCTTTATCACAGGAACGCAGGCCTCTAGCACACAGCAGCAGTGAGCTGATAGAAGTCACAATGTCAATAACGTCCTGATGGATTTGAATGCCTCCTATATATGAGAGACAACTACCAGAATGAGCCCGAGGAGCAGACACGGAGTAGAAGAGATGAACCAAAATTTTAAAAAACAACAAAGGGAAATAAAAATTTCAATCACTGAAGCTGAGACTGTAGTTTTTAAACAGTCATTCCTTCAGCGTGTAGCGTATCCTACAAAGACATCACTGAGACATCTGAATATGACATGTTACAAGTTCAAAGTGTTCTCGGTCCACGTGTGCTTCACAAACTTTGGTGCAAGGACAGTGGAAGGTGATGGAGCATGTCTGCAGCCCGGATGGCTACAGAACGTATCGTCTACATAGCTTCATATCTGCTGTGAGGGGATGGGCTGAGTACAATCTAAAAATCATGTTTTCCTGTAATACAGCAACACTCACCAGCTTTCATCAGTCCACTGACAAGTTCAGGATAAATTTAGCAATAGCATTTCAATGTTTTGTTCCCAGATTAAATTCAAGTGTTTTGCTACAGTTCTTCCTTCTCTGACTCACCTATTCATATTCAAGACTACTTTGGATCATCTATTCATGGAGGGGAAATGAAGATATAGAGAAACTATACATTTTAGGGACTTGTGATCTGCATTTGTTGAAATCCCTGAAAGTGAAACTGCTTCACATCAGCGACGTCGGCGGGCATCTTGAAGAGAACTGCTTACATTACACCGGTGCCAGGATGAAAGCTTTCAAAGTATGGACAGCTACATGTATTTTAGATCTGGATGGCTAATAATACCACAGTGTGGTAGTCGAAGAACAGGAAACGGTTCATTGTTAGAGATAAGTGCTACATAGCTAGCTTAAACCAAGTTCCAACTGTAGATCTTACACTTGGTTGACTTGGACATTTACAGTGTAGAGCCAGGAAAGTTTGGAGAGTATGAAACTGTCACGTGCCAGAGTGTTTTTCCAATGTCGGGTAAACCAATCCTACAGTTTCCATGAGCCGCCACTGACAGCCTGGGCTACCTTAGAGAAGTGGGGATTGGTGGGATTTGGCCTGTAAGGCGGGGTCGGCGTAGCTGTGTTCACACGTTGGTGCCATACTCCACGCCCTTCTGGAAGATAAATAAATGCTCATTTCTGAATCGGAAAGCCAAAATGTTAAATTTGCTGGAGGGCAAAGAACCGCAGTGATGGTTGGTCTTCAGGTGGACGCGTCCCGGTAGCTCTCATGTTGCATGAAAACTATGAATGTTGCATATTTTCTCTTTGATCACAGTGTATGTATGCATGTACCCCATCTCCTCCTTAACAAGTGGGTCAACCTGAACAAAACTTTGCACTAATTACTTCTGCACATTTTTAAGCAGCACTTTCAAAACAGGGTGCCTGTTAAGAAGGAGCTTGTTTAGTTCAGCTAAAGTTAATTCTACATGAAAATGAATATATGATAGGAAATACAGCATCTGGACGTTTGACCAAATGCAAAGCAATTTAAAAATACTTAATAGTTCCCTTTTGCTACGCACCAGGTACCGTACTATTTATGTAATGGAAACATCACTGGACTGCTACTTTTATTCAAAAAAAAAAGTGAGACAAGAGAGGAAAATGAAAGCTCATCTCGTGGCCTAAATAAATACCTCCCACTGGCTCACGTAGAGCAACTTACACTTCGCCTTCTCCTCATCACGTCCTCTGGTCAGAAGCACCAAACCCACGATCAGATTGTTGAAGTGCAGCCCTTTGGCAGAGCCTCCAAACGAGGTGTAGATCACCTAAAACACACACATAATCGTAATGTTAAAATGAGCTGCTCACACTGCCTGTAGCACGTTACAGAAGTCAGCCTATCCAGGGGAAGCTGCCAATGTGTGAGCGAGCAAAAAGAACAGTTTTCACCGGCATCGTCATGGTTTTATCTGAGGGTTGCCATTAAAATATTTAACAAATTTAACATTTAACACAACACCTTGTATGCAGTAATGAAGTAAGTGATTCTGGAATACTTGGTACACTGTAAGACAATCTCCTACACAGTACTACATATTTCAAAGGAAAGCCAGCTGTGACAGGGCAAAAGCACGATGATGTATTTCCTGCGCTGCACTTACAGTTATTTTTCAGCTCAGTTTCTCCAGAAGTAGCACCCTGGACTAGTCTCTGTGGAACCGTGAGAGGAAATCAGCCCAAAAAAACTACAAAAATGTGTTCCTCATCTTTAAATCTGAATCCATATCAGCTCACTCTACGGAGTTAAAGGACACGATGATGGCTTGCATAACATCAGCTCACTGACTCTGCAGTCAGTGAGCTGATTGAGCATGTCCATGCCAGGGGGTCACACAGAGTACACAAGCTTTACTTTACTGCTGCTTAACCATCTTCTTCATTTAAACCTGTCTTTATTTATTTATATTAAAAATTCAAAGAAAGTAACAAAACTGATCCATTTATAAACTGAAAGGTTTTTATTCAACGTCAACCTTCTGACAATCTAAAACTAGTATTTATTGAACACAATTCATTGTATTCTTTATTATTAATGAAAGCATACAGTACAGCGGTGTTGTGAAGAGAAACGTGATCAATTTCAGTAAACACACATTTGCGGGAAAACAAAATTAAAGGGGAACTCCGCCAATCTACATGACAAAGGTCAAACGTCGTGGAAAGTACAATTCACCTGTGAAAAGAGATGCAGCGTTTCTTTAGTGGTTCTAAGGAACTTTGGTCACGTCATAAATGTGACGTCCACAGTATGAACCGTGACAAAGAGTGAGCGTGCACAGCCTCTGCTGATGAAAAGGCACAGTGTTTTTGGAGCTCCACTCAAACTGTGAAACGAAGAGTTTGTCACGCGTAGCTCGGTGCCAAGTTCAGCCAGCAGGCTGCAGAGTAAAAGCCTACAGGAGCAGATTATTATTATTTAATTCTTTTTAAAGCTGTAATTATTGTAGAAAAATGTCTTACAAACAAGCATTTTGTGTTCCTGCTAAATATCACTGCATGCATGTAGTTTCATACATGACTGTGGAATCCCCAGTGACTTTGGGGAAGTCCTCGGCACAACCGACCGAAGCGTCCGTCTCTCCTCCCACGCCCACCTCCCAGACGCTGATCGGTTCTTCTTCTTCTTTTTTTTAAACCGACAGACCTTGTCGTTATTTTACATGTGGAAGGTGTAATGGTATTTCTTTTCATCAGTACACAGTACAGTACACTGTGAGCAACAATAAGTCCTTGTACTTGTGTACATTAACTATCAGGAGTATTTATCTGCAGATTTGGTCCTAAGGAACAAAATACAAGTTAATAACTGGTCCTCCTACTGAGCTCACACTGAGCGAAAATACAATTTAAATCAGTAAAAAAATAAATAAAATAAATAAAGCCAACGTCTACAGATTCCAATTTTATCCAGCACATAAAATCTCCAGACACTTGACCTCGATGATCATCAGCTCCATCGTCATAGACACAAAAGCACGAGATAGACTGTATGTTCCAGAGACGTTTGAGCACTGAACTGCGTCTGGGCTTTCTGTGAACTACCACACTGTGCTGAAGACACCAGCAGCAACCTTACATCTGGACTGCTGTCACCACAGTAACTGCTGCCATGGTGACAAAGAAGAAGGAGGAAGGGGGATGACACGTGCTGTAGTGAAGACATGCAAAGTGCTGTGTTTAAGAAGCAGCAGATGGGGTGGGGGGTGCACGGTGACTAACGCTGGCCTTACTAATGCACTGTGAAGACTAGGTAGCTGTTGTTATTGCACGCTCGAGGACTTGGCAGAGCAGCAAACCTTAACTGAATCATGCACTTATTTGTTTCTAATTGTAGTGTTTTCTATAATGCAAAGTACAAATGTACAGCGTCATGTTTTATAGCAGATATGCACAATCAAGCCAGCCAGAACACGCGGGTACATTTTAATGAAGAAACTGAAGCTACAGGAGAAAGTAGTCACAGAGGAAAACCCACATACATGTCGACTGAGACTAGGACTGATGGACAGCAGGGTACATAAACACATTCTTATTAATGACTGCAAACTTGTGCCCACACAGACAACACACATTTTTTATTACTTCACAGATGCCACTTTCAGTAATTCATATTTAGAACATGCATTGCACTTTAAGTTGAAACACATACAGAGCAAAGACGACAAACCTGAACTAAAACCTTGTTTTTCTTCTTTTCTTAGTTAACTAAAGAAAACCATGTGCAGATCAGTAAAGGTTAGGTCTCCCAACTCGTAATGAACCCAGAATCAGAGTTTGTTCTGTTTGTGTTTCAGCAAAGCAGACAAAAGTCAACAAACGTTGTTGTCACAGTATTAGGAGGTTCCTATGAGTCTGACATCTGACTGGACTCTACACTAAACAATGAAGCAGGATCTGTAATCTGTCATTGGGGCCAGGAATACCAAAGTCCCATATCTGCACACACGCTATTCAAAAATCTAACATTTGTCAAATTTTTAATTACAAAATAAAGAGAGAAAAAAACCATCATTCAACTTTTGTGTAATCCAAATAAAACTAAATTCTGGAGTTTCCAGATGGCACTTTAATTTAAAAATGATATTATATATGTTCAATATGTTCGCATTTTACATTTTTCAGAGCCACTCTGCTAATCAACTCGAGACGTATTCGTCTGGAGGAGGTTTATCATTCAGGTTAGCGATCGGTAGCCCAATAAAAAACAAACCCTAACTAATTATTTAAATAAATATCTGTCCGTATAATTTAGTGATTTGTATATATTAGCGTTATTTCTTAAATGTGTAAACACTGTCACATATTGTATTATTTAAATAGTTTAGTCTGTCGCTGTCTTGGAGCAACTGTGACCCCCACAATGTCCTGCTTCAGTCATTATACCAGGGCTAGTACATTTCAGTCTGCACATTTCATTTCAATCTATATTCCTCCAGAGTATTTTTAAATCTGTCAACTTTAGAAGAAGAGCAGGTCTCAAATGTGTAGCTTAAGAATGAAAAGTCATAAAAAGTGACACGAGGAAGCTCCGTCAGACGGGGATGTGTGAGGGAAACTGTAGTTAGACCATATTACATATAATCATACTGTTGCACATACACCAGCTGCATTTATCAGGTCTAGTGATTCAGTCACT
Organism: Hemichromis elongatus; assembly: GCA_015108515.1. Classification (NCBI taxonomy): domain Eukaryota; kingdom Metazoa; phylum Chordata; class Actinopteri; order Cichliformes; family Cichlidae; genus Hemichromis; species Hemichromis elongatus. The sequence goes on from VUQR01036058.1 coordinate 19,950, forward strand.
TTAAAGAAAAACAGCCAGCCGTTTGCATTTGTACGAAGAGTCTCCTTTAATCTTCAGCAGCTATAAATATACTGGAAACACAGCGACATTCTATATTTATTCCCCTGCAGAACGTTGGTGGTTCTTTAGCCTCTAACATCAGACTCGTGATTTTCAACAGGAAACACAGAACTATAAAATGGTAATGATACCTTTTTATAGGATCAATAAGTCTTTTAGTGGAATGCAAGGCTGAGCCTGATGGGAGGTGAAATGGCCCCTCAATAAAACTAAAATCTTTTTTTTTTTTTTTTTTATGCTCCTCCTTACAAAAAAATCATTCAGGTAAAGCTCGTTGGTCAGCGAGTACACCGCTGCGGCATAACCAGACAGATTTTGGTGGCTTCCTGGAAACTGCCACCGCCGTTCTCACTCAGACTAGTCGGTGTGACATCACTGTGGCTTACCTCTGCGACTTTAGGGGGAACTCCATCTCCCAGCACTTCCCTGTAGAAACACTGCTGAGTCATGTAATAGGAGAGGCCGCTGGTTCTTTTGAAGGCATCTTTCAGCCGCTTCAGTTCCACATCGGTGACTACAGAGAGAGAGAGAAACAGGGATGGGATTACATCAGAAGAGACGGAGAGCGCATCTACAGTTGTTTGTTGAAGTCATGCTACAAGTTTGCAAGAAAAAAAAAAAATCTAAGAAAGATGAAGAGTGAACAAACGTTTTCTATTGGCTAGAATGGTTTAAAATGTCATTGTTTGACGCTCCGGATTTCTTTCAACTTTGCTGCACTACAGCAATAATTTTGGCAGCAACACAGAAAGAATAGCTTCCATCCAATTAGAGTACACTGAAGAAACCCTTTTAATGATATGGTTAATATGATCTTACAACAGAACTGCCTGAAAAGGAAATTACATGGTGTTGTGTCGTTAATCTATAGATGAACTCTGGCACAGCTGGAAAGAATGACAAAGTTTCTTACACATGTAGAAGTAACTGTGGCGCTGACTTTACACAGCGGTGACAGCAAACTGCTGACTAATGACTGAAAAAGGATCCTGTTTACAGCTTTCACGACCACACTGTAGCTAAATGATCAACGAGACACCAGTAGGTGCTGCTCAGCTGACAGGTGAGGGGTCAGCATGCCGCGAAACTGAATAATAAACTGTTGACTTATCAGCTTTCAGCAGCCAATCACATTTCAATCAGGGAAAAACTGCAGAAAATTAGCAAATACAAATATAGGTAAATTAGTCAGAAATGAAGGGGAACTTCAAAGACTCCACATCAGAAGCTTGGGACAGAACGACACTGCTGCATGGCAGGACTACTCGGTTGGTACTGTCTATGTTAGAATGGATGACTGGTCCACCTGCTTCAGGATTGGATGTTTCTAGTCAGAAGGTCGCCTATCAACCGATCCAAGCGTAACTTTAATGTTTTCTGAATCAATGATAAACAAAAACAGTGTGTTTCCTGTTGGCAGTGGTACTCTTTAGAGACTACAAGAAATGGATGTCCTTAAATTTGACCCTGTCTGCATTAAAGTGTTGCTTTAAAGAAAGGCAATATAAAACTTTGGTCATTTAAATATGATTTTTTTCCTACACTGCTTATGTAAGTGTAATTACACCACTTGTGGCTACTTGTATTGATATGCCTCCATCAATCAGATAAGTTTCAGGTTAGTGTTATGACAGACCGCATTGTACTAACTATGATATAATTAACATAACAGTTATTGGACCACCCTTGAGCGGTTTCAAATACCTTTAAATGTTCATTGACATATCAGCTAGACCAGGGGTCCCCAACTCCAGGCCTGGAGGGCCGGTGTCCTGCAGCTTTTAGATGTGTCCTATATGTTTACTTAATGCAACATGTTGTTTATTAGATAACAAAGAAACATCGTCATTGTCATACCAAAAATAGAGCTTAAAAACAGATTCATGTGGTCAAAGTCAAAGCTAACGATGTGTGCTGGATATGTAAACATGCACATCCATCGAAGCCAGTGATCTCTGCACAGCATTTGTAACTTGTGACGATTCGACTTGTTTGTGCACTCAGGGCAAATGTAATAAAGGTTATTCTTTCTTTCAGGCCGTTACACGATTACTTCATTACCGCCGTCATCAAGCTACCTCTCTCTGTCAACTCTCACATTGTTGATACGGTCTAATCAGCTCCACTCCGACATGCAGTTAACTGCTCTTTAATACATATGTAATATTTTCTGTTACAGCTACAATTTAATCAATTTAGTTGAACCCTTCCACAGCACAAGCTCAAAGCAAGAAGCACGTATGACAGCGTTGTTTGTGTCTTATGGAAAACTGCTCATGCCGAGTTCCATCATCAACTCTCTTGAACGCTGTAATCCCACCTGTATGGAAACCTTTCTTTATAAGCATCTCTGAACCACGCTTGGGTTTGTGACATCGGATATCAGCTCTTTCGACACAGCCTGTAGGGGCAGTAGCGCTCCTGGGGTTTCAGGTTTTTACCTTAAAGCCTTCCATGATGGGCAGCACGAACGCACAAACGCTGATACACTCTCACACTCTCATCGTGATGTTAGCCAGCAACATTCTAGCATAAACCAAATCTCCTAAAGCAAAGTAACAAACAACAGCAAATATCGAAAACATTACAGCGGGAGCCTCCTGACATTATGGAGCAACATCTGCTTTTGAGCAATAGTCTTCACTGCCAAATAAAAATTTAGTATGAGACTCATTAAAAAAAGAACAGCTTTGACCTGAAAACAGACGTGTTAGGGTGCAGCTGCTAATTCACCTAACAGTGGATTACTGTTCCTTTAACAAAAACCCAGAGTCTGTGCACGCAGGCTAACTACATCCACGGAGACTGGGGGAGCACACCATCCACCGAGACCAACGTCCAAAAGAAAGTAACCCAGATCACCACGAACACTTAAAAGGTTCTTCCTCTGACCATGCTTCACCTCGCCACTCAGTTTAGTGAAATTCAGCCTCTTACTTTTGGTGTAATCTTACTGACAGGCAGAAAATCAGTAGAACTGAACCAATCACATACCTCCGCCTTCTCTATAGCAAGTAACAAATAGTAACTGGACACAAATCTTTATTTAAAAATTAGAAACAACAAAAGAGTGTTCAAACCCCATATACAGGAAGTGATGGTGCACGCACACATGCACCTTGGTTGGCGCAGTAACCTTTAACATCTCCACAGACACAGTTTCATTCTGACTACTGTCAAACAGACAAAGCCAGTGCCTTCAAACAAACAGCCTCAGCTGGAGGAAACTTTTACTAAGAAAGCACAACTTCTATTTTAGTGGTGGGCGGATCGATCCAAATATGGAATGTATCGATACCATTGGTATCGGATCAATACTATCCTGGTGCGATCGATTCTTCCGCTTGTTTGCAATGCTGTGTTTTCTGCAAAGACTGAACAGCCAGGTCGCCAGACTCGCCGCTCCTAATACTAGTAATGCTAGATCAGTAGTAAGTGGTCAGGAAGACTAGAAAAGCATTATCTAAATGTATAAAACTAACAACCTGTGTTTTTTAAGCACTGCTGGACACAAGTGTGCTGCAAGCGCATCACAAACCCAGAACTTTTTCAATGATCCTGGTTTTTGGGCACCACGCATAAAAACTGTGTCAACTGTGCCAAAAAAGTGCCAAGGTGTGGTTTTATGAAAGGTGAGCTGTCATTCAGAAGGTATTCACTGGTCATCGACAACCTCGGAGAGACAACAAGACTAAAGAAAGCCACTGTCCCAGACAGTCATGGGTTTATCTATTATGCACATTTGTAAACACTCATTGGAAACGGCAGTGAATGTAAAAAACAAACAAACCATCATTAGAAAATAATAATTGAGTTCTTGTTCTGAGATAATAAATGGGTCTCAAGGTAGAATACTGTATGTTTTGCAATGGGAGAAATGAATTCTATTTAAAAAGGCCTCCAGTCCTTTACTGCTTTTCACAGATCACTGCAGTTGCTGTAAGAAGCCTGAGTGCAGTCTATTAGAACACAGAAATGGTTTCCTGGTGCACGGCGGTGAGAGCAACTGAGACGTGGAATGGCACAAACAAACATCAGCTTTTAATGACATCCAGCCCGGCGGAGTGCAACAGCTCTGAACTGTGAACATTCATTTCGCTGGTGCCTCATGTATCTGCTTCTTCTGCTGGCTGAAAACTACATTTAGATTTTAGCCTGCCTGTTGCAAATCCAAAGAAGCTGTGCACATCTTATCCTACGCCCTTCAATTTGTTTGTTTTTTTTCATAAGTCATTGCTGGTATAAAGATGAAGACATCCTGAATGTAGAAAAATGAGGGCTGCAACATTGTTTTAAAATCTTGGTCATTTTGCAGAAACACTTTGATGTTGTGCTAAAGCGAAGCAAGATTAATGAGTTAGTGAGCTATGTCGAGCTTAAAGTCAGAGTTCTTGGTGTTATAGAAGTGGCCATCTCTGTAACTGTCCAAATCACCCTGGAAACTTATCCTGAGCACATAGCCGTAGAGGTTTTTTAAACCAACCCTGTTATTTGCACCATGTTTTAACTGCGATGTAAATTCTCTGTATTTTCTATGTACCGGATGCTAAGGCATCTAGCTTACTAACAGCTAATAATAATAAACTTTATTTATAAAGCACACTTAAAAACCAAGAGTATACCAAGGTGCTTATGAAGCTGCAAAGGTAGAGCACTGCAAACTGTGCACTGTGTCGTCAGTGGGTTGTGCATGCAGCCTATTCATTTGATGAAACAAGAAATCTATACATGGTTGCGTTACTCTCCTGCCAAGTCTCCTTTGCACTGTTGAACTGGAAGCTACTAGAACACAGAACAACAACCAAGCATAGCTATTTGATCAATGAAATTAATTTCACTTTGTGTGCAGACAAACTAAAAGGATTTCCACATCTCCTTCATTAGCTGGTGGCTCAGTAAGCTATGGTGTTTAAATGTATCCAGTTTAAAGTTTCCGAGCTCTAATGTGAGGCAGTCATGTTATAAATGAACAGCAGTACCCTGAGTACACCCACAGTTTAAACAGTTACCCCTGATTAAAATACTCATCGTACTGCTCTGGGCGCTAAATCACAGGATTAACAATTTTCTGCTACATTCATTTCCTGTCTTCTTTGAAACAGTGTTGCATTTTTATGTTCTTTTTAGATTTTATCACCCTTTTAATATAATCATTTGATAACGTCCCTCACAGGAGTAGGCTGTACTCATCGGGGATTGTTCTGTGCTGAAGAAGAGTCGGGCAACACATTCAAAGCCCCGTCGTATAAGAATGTGCACACTAGCGATAGCAGATAGCTCAGCCTAACACAACAAGCTGATAACAGGTATCACAATGGTGGTTATCTCCAGCTGGGGTTTTAGATTTTTTTTCAACTCTGCTAAAGTAAAGAGAGCCTGGCTGTATTGAATTTCCTTTGCAGTGCAAGTGTTTGCATCTCTTCTACATCACTAAAATCTGCAACTCAGCTACGCTCCCACTCTCCTTGATGTCAAGGTTCTCCTGCAGGCTAACAGTGGGCCAATGATAAACTACATTTCCAAGTACGAAGCTACACATCAACTTAATAGAAGGTGTGTGTGTGTTTGTGTGTGTGCTGTGTGTGTCAATGAAGTTGATTGATTTGTGGGGAAAAGTGAGAGTGATTTTACTTCCCTGTGTGGAGACGCCTCACCTCGAGGTGACTTTGTGCAACGTGACCTTACCCAGACTGAGGCATCAGTCACAGGTGTCTTATGGGTTTTTTCCTAAAACGCCAACTGTCTTGTAACAATCATTAGACACCCATCATAATAAAAAATTAAATCAAATCATTTTGAAAATATCTCATCTACCTAAAGTCTGCTTTTTAAATGGTTCAAATCCATGTGTTGCTCACACCGTTCTGCCTCTATGGTGGTGCTCAAATGCTCTCTTTTGCTCACAGTTATTTACTGCAAGGAACAAACCAACATACTGCTCTAAAGAGGAGTACTCACATGTACCTTTCCAGGTTGTAGCAGTGCAAGCAGACAGCTTCAGCATCTAGCACAAGCAGGGCAACCAGCTGTCTTGTCCTTTAAGCTCTACAGTAACTATGTAAAAATTTTCAACATGTACTATGTTGCATGTATCTAGGGAATCCCACACTGCCACAAACACAGAAATCCTGAAAGGGCTCATGGGAAGGCCAGTTCTGTATATGCTCAGGCCACCCAAAGCTTTTTCCCCTAATTAAACTTACAGTGACGGCTCCTCCAATGAACACAGCTGCCCCTACTGCCCCAAAGTTCCCATCCCTAGGAATGATTTCAGTGGTGGATGTGCACCTAAAGACTAGAACTGACTGCCAAGGAGTCTTTGAGCAACCTCAGCGGCTAAAAATGTTTGAGTTGCGAGGCAGGATGATACTATATAGTTTATATCTAGTAAGGTCTATAGCTTAAAATTGCACCACATACAGTGTTCCTTCTGCAAAGCCCCACGCCCACTCTCTTTTCATGCACTTTGACCAACCAGCTGCCTCGTACAAAATCTATGTGATGCTGGATGCAAGTGCGGCAACTAGAGCAGCTAACACTCCTGTTGATGCACTGCTGCCTCGAGAGGCTGATAATGAGCTCATGCGGCTCACTAATTTCATTTTCTCATTTTCATTGCTAATACAACCCCAGTGCTAAACAATTTGAGACACTGTGCACATAATGCAATGATTGACTCCCTTATGTTGTTTTTATGATTAGTTGTCAATAAAATATTTAAACAAAAAAAAATCTACCACTTTAAGAAATGTTGTTATAATTCTGTATCCCCATCGTTTAAACAACACTTGTGGTGTTACTGGGAACTAAGGAAACCAAGGTTGAAAGGTTGAAACTGAGGCATGCCAGTTCAGCACCATGAAGCCATATTGTTGTAACGGATGAAGAATCCATTCTAGCAGCATCTTGCTGACATGCAAGGCCCTACCTGAAAGAGACAATTATCATCTGGATGGGAGCATATCTTTCATACCTTTGAGCCTTGGGGATGCCTTTTCCAAATGTGCAAGCAGCCAATTCCATAAGCTCCCACCCAATTATGTACCCACATATCATCAGAAATGAAGGTTTTTGAACCGAGTGCCGATAAAATGCTAGAATTTTATATTTTGATTTGTCTGACCACAGAACAGTTTTCCCATTTGCCTCAGTTCATTTAAGCAAGCTTCAGCATCTCTTCACCATCTCCACATTTGGCTTGTACTCTGCACGACCGAGCTTTAACCTGCATTTGTGGGTGTTGGAAGTGTTGCTGAGCCCATGGAGTGATTTACATGCCTTTTCTAAAGTAGTGCTGCATCTAATATTCATTTTGGGCTTTTCCCTTGAATACAAAGATTTCTCCATATTCTCTAAATCTTTTGATGATATCATGCATAGTCAATGACAAAATGTTCAAAGTCATCCTAGTTTCCTGTTGAGGAACATTCTGAAATTGTCCCACAAGTTTTGGATGCACTTATTTGTAGATTGGCAACTGTCTGCTTGTCTTTACTTCATGTTACTAGCATGTTGCATGTTTCTTTTTAGTGCTATTTATTTTCCAGCCTTTCGTTGCCCTGTCCTAATTCTTTGAGACATGTTGCTGTTATCAATTTCAAAATGAGCTAAAAACATTTTTTCACAAAACAATACAATACCACAGTTTGAACCTTTTATTTATATGTTTATTGTGAATAAAATAAGGATTTATGAATATGCTTTATTTTAAAAATTAATTCAGTTTTAGTTACATTGTACACAGCATCCCAAATTTATAGAACTGGGTTATAATTAAAAGGGACATTAGTATGGAGTGAAAATAGTCTCAAAAGATTTGTGCGTGCGTAAACTACTTTTCGTCCATAACTTCAAATTCGCACATGTTGTTTTGCTGCAAAAATCCGGACAGTAGCAAGGCTAGCAGAGAGGAAAGAAGACAGATGGCGGCGCACCTCGGTGGTCAACCTTCAGAGGTAATTATCCATTAAACACAAACAGTTTACTTCCTTAGAATGAGTCATTGTATGGATCATTTTAGATTACGTTTTGTGTGTCTGCTTGATGGATACATAGTTTTTCATTTAGCAGAAGCCTTATCTGTTAGTTGGAGCTAATGTGGAAGAACACTCTGATGACCCAGCATTCTACCAGCCTTAAACGCCTCGTGCACGCACGAATCTTGAGATGTGAAATAAGTCTCAAAACTCCTTGTCCACTTGTAACTCTGATCTATGCGAATTTGAAGTTACGGATGAAACTCTTTTACGAATTTGAAGTTATGGACGAAACTCTTTTACAAATTTCAAGTTACGGAATGACGAAATGTAGTTTACGCATGCACAAATCTTTTGAGACTATTTCCACTCCATACATTAGCACAGCCCAGAGCAGCGAGGCACATTACTGAACATCCTGTATGATTAGTATTAAAGCTGACCAGATCACTGGTGAGCTTATCTTTGAAAACTACAATTTCAAAAATTCTATCGGAATAATATAAAAACATATAGACAATCTTGATAAAGATTGTCTATTAATCACTCTGTGTAAACAATATTGATGAAATTCTAACAATGCACTCAAGCTTTTTTAATAAACTGGCCTAAGTACCAGGGTTGGGTGATATGTAAAAATTGTCCAACTGATAATCATCAGTCCAATAATCGACCATGGGCGATATATTCACGCCTGTGAGACTTTTTGATGGGCGGAGCAATGTAATCATGCACAGGCTGATTTGCACGTTTACAACAAAAAAGCGAAAACATGGACAAACTAATAGCTAAAAAAAAACAAAGTCGCCAATTTGGTATTTCTTTGGCTTTAAACTGGATGAAAGAGGTAAACCTGAGGATGTACCAAAGCGGTGTGCCGCTTGTACAGACGTATAGAGCAAAGGACTCAAACATGACTAACTTGCATGAGCATGTACGTTTCCACCGTCCCAATGGTTTCTTTATGAGTCTGTTATGAGTTTGAGTAAATGAATCGCTGCATTTGAGCGCAGATGAAAGAGGGGGCTGTTAAAGCAGCGCTATTATTTATATTTTCCGTTGACTGCTTCTATTATCTCCATCGTTATTAGCAAACTTACTAATGGGCAAATAAATACATAAATCGCTCCTTGTACACAAGACAGTCGATATATTCCTCCAGTCGCTCAACCCTACTAGGTACGTTTTGCCTGTTGTAACACACCAAGCAGGGGGTCTGAGGACAGCAGGGTACCCACCTTCTCACTGCAGGGTGCTACACAGCTGTATTTGGGCCTTAACCCATGTATCAATGAGAGGTGACAGCTACCCAACTGAAAGTAGAACTGATTAATGCTCAAGTGCTGAATCACAGGCTGCAGGCAGCCAATCGCACACAGGGATCAACACAGAGCACAAAGCTGCAGGTAGAGAGACTAAAGCCCCCTTATGTGTCATGAGAGGTAGCAGCTAACTGTATTCATGCCACAAGTAGCAGAAAACGACCTGAACGACCACCGCAGAGCCACACAAACCTGGCTCCCCTCCACATCTCGGATTTACCACAAAAAACAAACAACAACAAACAACAGCATATAAACCTTTACAGTTGTTTTTAATGTATTAGAGCTGAAAAGTTATGACAATAATCTGATTCAAATATTCGTTCTGTTACAGGATTCTTTATTCAGTTCCGTTTCTGAGTCTCTCCTTGGTAGTACTGCTGAGTCTGAGTTGCAGGTATTTATATAGATACATGCTACATGTTTATGTTGATGGACTCCAAGATGGCGCCAGTGTGCACGGCTGTTGGATCCACTTATGCTCTGCGCGTTTATTTTTACTTTAGACATAATGAACTCATCCAACAGACCTTTTGACTCATTTTAAAAAGAAAACCAATGAAAGATCGGGAAAATGAACAGAAAGAAAAACCCAACTTCTCAATGCCTTTACGCTGCCTCGACTCAAAAGAAAAAGTGAACCAAACACTGGTGACGCAGATCAACCGATAACTCAAGGCCAGTAAAACAAACCGGGGTAAGTACTAGTTGTACTTCCATGTTTCCTTCCCCTCTGTTGCTCTCCCTCCCTTCTTCACACGTACAAGCATGAATTCAGGGTCCAATGCCTCTTGGCATTAATAGTCGGTGTTACCAACCAACCAAAAAACTAGCCTGGTGTACCCAGGGGGCGGAGTTAACCAGAAGTCATTACACTCTATTCAGCTGCTATAGCTGCACATAAACGGAGGTGATGGAACCTCCAACCACACTGCCTGCAGTTTATTAAGAGACACGTGAGAAAACTGAATGACATCAGTCCATGAACACCGCTAAAAAAAATATTTTATTTATGATTTTTATTATGACTATGAATCAAGTATTAAGTCCATACTTCTAATTACCTTTCATGAATCCTTAGTATAAATATATCCAGATTAGTTTGTTTTCATAATTACCAGAAGCCAAAATTGATATTAAAACATCAACAGCCACACCATTAACCAATCAGGAAAGGATTTAATGAGGTTGTAGAAAAGCGATTAGTCACCTCCCACGTCTCCATGAAAGAATGCAGATTTAATGTGCCGACAGGTCTGAGAGCTACAGCCGTTTTTTGGCTTATTGTTCTCATCTGGGCCTGTGGAAAAGTTCTTAACTTATAGTTGGACAGCAGCCTCACTGCCATAATGCACACACATCTAATGCTGTGGAGAAGTAGGTGTGATGATGACCAGGCACGTGAATCGTGAAGATGTGGCGGCCTTCGTCTCATTCATATTAGCAAGTGCAAGCATAACAAATACCCTGGAGGTCCCAGGAGCGCTCCACAATCTCCAGGGTGACAGATGTGGTGGTGGTTACATTAGCAAAGCTTCACCTGAGGTGGCAGAGAGCAGCTGGCTGAGGAGTCAGTTAATCCTCGTGAATTTGGAGTCTGATGTTAAACATTCATCAAGTTAAATAATTTCTGTTTCAAACAATAACTCCATTGATAAAGATATTACACCTGCTCTAAGGAGCAGCTCTTCCAGCAGCTCGTTAATAATGAATGCCCAGCGCTGAGTTTAGATTTGCTTGCACTGGTCATCTTGTACACATTTAATGTGCACACTAGACAGCCAGCGAAGCAGAGACCAGCTTCTTTCAAGTGGAATAACATATGGAAGGGCAGGCTCTTTCCCTTTCGATACATCTGCTTCACTTATTGTTTTTAATGTTACGACTTCTAAATTATAGTCCTGACCTTACTGGTTCTTCAGCAGATTTCACAAGATTTTCTTCAATAACCATCACATGCTAATGTGTTTTCCACCTGATGAGGCAAAAAGCCCTCCACTATGAGGAAAACAAGTCGGAAACAGTCGTGGCTAGCAAGCCTGACCTTCCAAAATAAGGTTGGGGGGGACCCCTGCTAGTAAAACGACTGCAGAAGGCATCATTCTTCATATCATATGGATATGGATGGATGAACAATGAAGTGAAATCACAGGAAATTATAAAAAAAAAAAAACCTGACAGAGGAAAAATGTCCAGCAGTGGGAAATGCTTCAAGGCACATCTGAGAAAAGTTTTTATGATTTCTTAATTCTTTGATTTTAGTGTCGCATAGTGATTAAATAATAAGCACTGTCCCCCACAGTAAGGAGGCTCCCTGCTCTCCCTGTGCCTGCGTGGGTTTCCTCCAGCCACTCTGGCTTCCTCCCACAGTCCAAAGTAATTCATGTTAGGCTAACTGGTGACTGTCAACAGGCCATTTACAAAGAGGGCCTTAGTAACTGATTCAATATACTCATGTTTACTGGGAAATTAAATGTAGTCCATCAAATACCTTCATCCAAACTTACAGCCACTCGCTAACGCGTCATTACCACAGGGAGACCGCCATGAAAACGTTGGTAGCAACAAACCTAATCAGACACTCAAGTCCCACTCACTCAGCTTTAAAATGTTCATGTTCAGCTAACAAAAGGAAAGAGCGTCAAACCAAAGCTATCCAGAGCTCAGAGCTAGCCACAAGCCAACAGCCTCAATGAGACGACACACCCAAAGCAGTCACAAGGAATAAAAAGGGTTAATGTCCTGTCCTGGTGACACTATAAACAAACTAAATGTGGCTGTACAGCAACTCCTTCGAGTTCACTTTATTAAAGCGCTTAAAGTGAGAGACTATCCTGTGACTTGTGCAGTTCGGGGGGAAGTGTATTGAAGTTGAATTTTACATGCTGTCAGCTAGAGTTCTTAAAAGAAAATCAGCAAAACGAATAAATCGCAAAGCACAGTGAGCCAACAAAATTTCAATGAGCATATTTCTACTTTTTTAAACTTTTTAAACTGTATCTGAATGAAATTTATGTTATTAAGCTACCGGTATTTAAATCATGCTTTAAAATGACTGTCCAGAGGCGTTATCTAGATGGCTGTCGAGTGGTTCCGCTTCTACAGGACTCTGAAATCATTCACGTTCTTTCTTCAAGGCCTTTCCCACGTGTGGGACTAATAAAGGTTATCTTTACGCTTCTCTTGGTATAAACTTTGGATGATTTATGTTTCTGAAACCCATTTATCATAAATCACAATTCTTTTGACTTTCCTGTGTGTCCTGTTCATTTCATCATTGCATTGATGACACCTTCTGTGTTTGTTTCACGTTCATCGTGTGTCACTTTTACATAACTTAGCGGTCACAACTAAATACAGCACGAAGAAACCGTACACCAAGTTGGAGTTTGGATCACTGGGAAAAATCTAATCTAAACATTGTTCTCCTGATCTAACATGATGATTGGCACTGTCAGATAGTAGCAAACTGCTGTAATAAGATGGGCTAAAGGGAAAAGAAAACAAAGAAAGCCCTCATTATGGAGAACACTTCGTGTATTGTAATGCTGTGATGCAATCCGGGTATTCTTAGACACTGAGCGGCGTTAAATGCAATGCCTACCACTCGATTCACACCAAACAATGGGTCTGACTTCTATGAATGCCTCAAACACACTTTTCAGCCACTCAGTCTCAGACTGTCTAAAGACTGCGTCCGTAACACCCAGATACAAGTCCCTGCATCCTTAGCTTCTCTTTGGCTGTCCCACACGGACAGTCTCACAGCAGGTTTCCACTATATGGCCACCTCACTAAATTATCATGGCAGTCGAGGAGCAGCCAGTTGAACCTCTTGCTGTGACTTGATGTTTTCTGTCCTATAAAAGTAGCTGAGCCTGGTCAGCTGCTGCTGCGATCAAGACTGGAACCGTCCCACCATGGCTCCTGAACCAGCATGCAAATCCTGAATTCACATGCGCCTCGGTGCCCTTCTCAGTCAAGGCAAAGCATCAACAAAAACACAGAGAGGCACAAATATGCAGGAAAAGCTCATTTTACCTGCGGGCATGACGTCACGCATTCAGCACGAGGCTGCTGTGCACTGGGGTGAGCAAGAGGAAAAACCATATAAAACAGGAATATCATTTTTATTTTCACGGTTTATTTTGTGCTGTAGGTGAAAAGGTCTATCAAGAGAGAGAAAAAAGTTGGACAACCATAACAACAAATCTGTTTTGAATAATGGGAAAGTTTAGAGCAATTATTTTTTTTTAAAAAAAAGCAAAAAAACTGTACAATAGAGCCAAGAAGAAAAAGCCCACCTACACAACCTGAACGAGCACGTGGATGGTTAACTACACCATTCATTTCAGATGGGAACAGGATAATTAGGTGTCAGAAATAAGCTAAGAAGAAATCCGAAGTGCAACTGAAGCTATTAAATCTGAAAAAAAAAAAAAACCTAGTCTTCCAAATAAAATGTTGACCTGATGAGATGTCCAGAGGCATTTCACAGTGTTCCACATTCTGTGGACGGTGGACTAATTTAATTATGTCCAAAGACCTACCATAGAACCAAGTCCACCAGAGCTTATCTTTATATTCTACCTGCTGTAGGGCCATTTTTGGGAGCATTTTAAGTTGTTATACATCAATACAACCGTTAGAGCCCAAATTTTAATCATATGTAATCATTCAGTCCATAGTAACTACCTAAACACAAGAAAGTGCAATAAACTACAGAAAAAATGAAAATCTAGTTGGTTTTTTTTACATATTTTTCTAGTTAGAGAAATTTGAGAGGTTTATCCCTCAAACTGTAAATACAAAAAAGTTGCACAAAATAGTTTCCAACCACAGGAAATTTAATTTGAGTGTCTTCATAGTTTTATTTTTCAGATACACTAATTTTTGTATTCTGCAGGAAAAGCGAAAATAAATATTATAATGCAAATTTGCAAGAAACGCAGCATGTGCATCAAAATAAAACATTTCCAGGAGTGCAATTCGAGTTCTAAGCATCCCAGAAACTAAACAGAAAGGCATAAAGTCAAACATGAATTTTAAAATTCATGTTTGGAGTTATTAGCCATTGAAGGAAAAAAAACTACAATTTTTCCAAAACGATGTCCTTCCGGTGTCGGGCAGAAAATGGTGGACCTACGATAGTTCGTGCTGACCTCTGAACTAACGTAGGAAGTGTTATGAACAGCTGATCGGATCGGCAAAGCGTGTTTCTGGAATATTATGTTTTTGTTGCTGCCCGTGGTTTTTACACAACTTTTGCAAAGCTTTATGTGGAAGGAAACAGTGAGCTAGGACATGCTGATGACATAAGATGTAAGAACAAACTCTCCGCTTTCATATGCAAAAACAATTAATGCGCTAGCTTACGTGGTTGCGGTTCTACAGGCATTTAATAATAGTTACGCAAAACGGAGCGGTGCCGCTCTGACCGGCCTGAAAGGGTTAAAGAACACAGGTCTCAAAATTTGACATGAAAAAAAATTCTGCAAGCAGATATTCACTCTACTTATAATGCATCCATGACGAGAGTATAACACGTTTACAGTGGTGAAGGACAGGACAGTATCTTTGTGGTGGGATTTCTCTCCTTAATGAGACTTTACTGGTGCACAGCTGGTCATCTGTAATCATTTTGTGACTCTGAGTCTGCCACCTGCATCATTTGTTAAATATCCCACTGCAAAGAAATGACCTTCCATACTTATCCATACACAGAAGCGCTGTAGCTTTTGGATATTTGTCTGAATTGTAGCCATTCAGTCTCATCTTGTGTCTGTATCTAACATCCGTCCCAATCACAGCGCTGGTCATCATTATTCGCTTTGCTGTACTGTTGCCCACACAGCAGTTTTGTGAATACCTTTGGTTACATTTAAATCCCCTTTGTTTTATAAAACGCGACGAGTGGGTTCTTTATTATTTATCGTTGTTCGGGGAGCGACAGAGCAGCCTGATGTTTCACTGTCTGAACAGGAAAAATAAGACTCAAACATTGATTCAAACATTGTTTCAAACGGGCTTTTATGTGTGACTTGTGAATTCTGTACTTGATTTTCGAATGATATAACACCATCACACCCCAGCTCTACATCTTTGATATGACTTTTTCTTTCGTTGTAAAAGTAAAACAGTGTTATCAAATTCACAAGACCTCTTGTAGAAATGCAAAGTTGTTAAATACTCATTAATATTATTGCTTCACTTCGTTATGGTACAGCAACAAAAGTCAAGGAGACAACTCGTGCCCTTGTTGAGTGCCCTTCCTAACACTAGAAGGCTTCAGATCCCTCTATGTGGTGCAGACTTACAGTAACCATATGCAGGAAGTAGGAGCACAAACTAAGCAACTTACAACTCAAGGAGCCTGCTTGACAGCTGATAAAGCTCTTATCTATGCTCAACAATGAAAAATAAATACTTGCTGTGAAGCATATCCCTGAGTATTAGAATGTCAAATGACACCACATGGTAGTAGAAAGCTCCGTCACACTGGATTTCCACAGTAACAAATAAACTGCATCCTGGAACAACCTGACTTTAACAACTTAGCTAAAAATATATAGATTGCAGTGCAACAGTCTATACAACAATCTAGTCGTGTTTCCAAAGCAAACACCATACTGGAAGTTTCTACGGCAGCAGTACACAAATTTACATTCCCATGCAAAGTAGCACTGCACTAACCCAGCTGATAAGACCTGCTGACGTAGAGTGACTGTGAGGCTGTGTGTCACAGTGACCGCTGTTGTTGCTGCATCGCTAAACTGCATAGTGGTCAACCACAAAGGTACAAATAACCCGTGAAGGTGTTCCAGAAAGGTGCTAGGAAAGATTACTAAGAAGAACCGGTCTTAGGAACCACAACAGCAGGTAAACACGCCAGTCCATGCCTACAGCTCCTACTTTTTATGTGTCACCTGACAACTCTTTGACAGCCGCTCGATCCGAGCTGCTCACTTATATCAAAGTCATGAGCAATTATTGTGGAAAGCAATGAAGACACACCAGGTCCACAGTCAGAGGTTTTTACTCTTCAAGTGCTCCCAGACTCATTTTTAAAGCCCTCTCAAGCACGCATTGTTGCTCAGTTGAAGAACAGTTTTCCTCAAGGCCAGTTCATAAACAACAGGGCTATCTGTGCCAACTGAGATCAGCGTCTCCACCACCATGATTGGAAGCCTCCGCGTCATTAGGTCCTGCTCCCTCTAGAAACTGATTGACGAGAAGAAGCGCTGACAAGCACAGCGGTGTTAAATAAGGCAAAACAAGAGCATCGCTGTGACAAAGGAGTGGGGCACAATAACTGATCATCACGTTTTCCTAATCATAGAAGGTCCAAATATCAACTACGGTTCTATGAGGGGTCCAGGGCTTCCTCAGTGTAACCAGGGCTCCGCTCTCAATTATTCCCACTGCAAAGAGATTGGCTGCAGTTCGGTTACGGGTGCACCAGAGGCTGAAAGCGACTGAATGAAGTTAAATGTCTAAAATGTTCATTTACACATTTTTCTTAAAAGAAGTGTTAGTTTCCACAAATTCAATAACATGTACCAACTCATATTGAATCGTCTCATTGCTTCCTATGAAAACATGGCATTCAGATTTAGGATATAAAGGTATTCTTTGATGGCACCTGTTTCCCAGTGATGACAAAAACAGATGTTAGAAGTGTAGTTAAATCATAAGATACACTTCCATGTTTGTAGAAGAAGCAGATGCTCGTGGTGGTTGAAGGTCACGCTGTCAAGAAGTTGATGTTGGTTGCTTTAAGGCATGAAATTTACAGTTTCAGGCTGGAGCTCCCCAGAGCTCTGTTCATTCTGGACCCAAACCTCAAAGAGCGGGAAGGTTGGGTTTTTTTTTGAGAATTTAAGTTCATTTGCTTGTTATCTCTGGGCAAGCTGACCAATCAGAGCAGCCTGGAGTCAGTGGGCCTGGGAGTGTAAAAAAGACAGGAGTATAAAAGAAGGTTGTTTTTTTAAACCAGAGGATGAAATGAGATGCTGCGCTAATCAACAATCTGAGAAAGACGGAATGGTTGAGGAGCCCATGTACATCTCCAGGCTCAGGTTTGGGAATTACATTAAGTTTCTATAAGCACATATATATGATACAAGAAGAATGAGTGACCGCCTCCAGCCCTGGATAGACACTTTTGTGAACATTACCAGCTTTTGTCTGCTGCAGTATGCACCATCAGCTGCTAAATGGAAGCATCGGTTCCCTACTGTAGCGCCATTCAAAGAGAGAAAACTTTGGAACCTAACCTTATTATTTAAAAGAGAATCACACCCATCATCTTTGATGGGTTTTACAAAATCACAAATGCAGTTAAACGTTCATTCAGGTCATGTTACTGTTCTTTCAGCTCTGTTCTTCACGGACTACAATGATCACAACGATAACAGCAGATTCAAGCACGTGGAGCCATTCAGTGTGGAATAAACACAATCACTAGCCCTGACCCAAAATGAGCCCCCACTGCAGCAAGCCCACTCACCAAATGTTTGGACCTGAGCCTCGAACCTTCTCTCAAACAAACTTGCTTATTTCACGTTCAATTGTACTGTGAGTCAACAGAAACAAGGAAGACGACTTTCACCTCTAAAATCTTAACACTCAGATGTGTGTCTATTGAATCTATTATTACTTGTTTATATATTAGATTTACCACATTTCCAAGATTTTAGTTTATTTCATTTGAGGAAAGTGATGATGATGATGATGAAGAACACATTTTGGTCAGATCTGCAACCTGCTTCGAGTTAATGATTCAGGCACAATTATCTCTCTAGAAACTACAAAGTGAACAAACTACTACTACACACACAAACACACACATCAGGCTCAAATTAATAAAGTTCAAATGATGGCGAGGAGCGATCAGGGAACAACACAACAAAGGTGAATCTTGTTGACTGTCAGCCCCATTACTCGGCTGATGTCCTGCAGAATAGGCTCTTGCCTATGAACTTATAATTGCTATTAGGAATGGTGCCATGTGACTGGTCTGATAAGACTGGACGACTAGATAATTCCACCCTGTGTGTGTGTGGTCACCTATGATCATCAGAGTGTAACGGACAATCCATTTGAGGCATATTTAAGCCACGGTAAGTCACGCTATCCACTATTACACTATCAGAATCCTAAAAACAAACAAAACAAATGATCTAAACTTGAATAAGACAACATATTATTAATAATAAAGGTGTCCAGTCTAACTTCCCTGCAGAAGCCTGGTAAAGATATGGCACAGTAATAGATGAATGTGTAACTGGCTCTCATTGCCTGGAATCTGGACTGACAAAGTTCAGCTGTTACCAACCCAGGGAGTAAAGTGCAACAAGAAAGCCATCGGGGATAAGATCTCTTATGCGTTTGCAGATAAATGTTCACCCGTATCTTACATAAGTGCCGCTGTGCCAACACTGTATCTGTGTGTACTTAAAATCTAACATGACAACACAATGCTTCCAGTAAAGACCATACGAGCTGAAATACAACATGACGCTGCATTAGATTACAGGCCTGTCAAACCTTGTTTGTTTACCAGAGACCAGCCAATGGCTTCCTCGGTGTTAAAAAGCCCACCTGATCATTTTTAAGAGACTGACTGCAGCGGCAGCTATTTAAAGCACAACTGGTTGTTGTTGTTCCGCTCCAGCTATACAGCTAGCTTGTGTACGCTAGGTTCCGTAGAACCTGACAGCTCACTAGCGACAACAGTAACGATTAACACTGGCTCGGTTTGAAAACCGAGAGACGAGGGCTATAACAAACAGTCTGGAGGCATTCGCCACTGGCAACTTAGGTGTAAGCCTGCTAACTGTCTAGCTACTAGACAAGCAAGCTAGTGGTAGCAACACAGACATAAACGTTAGTCAGCTTTAGTTAGCTTGATACAGAGGCAAACTGTGATGTCGTCCAAAAATATATATAAATGAAAAATACATTCAAGCACGGATTCAAGATTTCTTTCACATCTGTTTCGCCCAATACTGTCCGCGCAGCCCATCCCTCCTCGCTAGCCAACACTAGCTCCCTGCAGCAATTAGCTGGAGAGGACGTCAAACAAGGCACAGTTCAACAACCTGCCAATTTAACTTGACCTTGCACTTAAATAAAGAGACGGACTCCATAAAAAAATACTTCAGGAGAACCTCAATACTATAAGGAATAATAATTCAATTCGGCGCGGTCAAATTTCATACAGCGACCCTTTAACTACATTACTTTTCAAGATTTTTATTATCCACATACGCTTTTCACTGCAACCAAGCGTTGTGCCTTGCGACTGCGGAAAATACATGCTCAGGTAGTGATTATCTCAACATCAGAAAAAAATAAGGAAGCTTTTTGATAAATGTTAGTGCCGAAATGAATAATGGGCACAACAATTCCTTCGAGGCCGTGCGTTTACTTTATACCCAGCGTCTACCTCGTATAACAAGTGAACCCAGTAAAAGTGTTACACTTTAAAGGGTGGTCAGGACGTTCCCTTTTCCATATGGCTAGCCCAAGAGCAGACAGCTAAGCTAGCGCAACGATAGATTTCTACTTCCCTTGATTTTTGGCTTACCTCTCTTAACGGCCTCGTCATATGACAGGAATCCTATCCTCGACTCCTTGGCCCCCATGCTCCCCTCATTTCATTGCAGTTTGAGGAAATAAACGTTACGAGCTGAGTTGGACAGGGATGTTTGTCGCCTTATCCGTTTATTGTGAAATGGGCTCCTGGCGGTATGTGTATGTGGTGAACGGGTGAATGTTTTTCAGCGACGCCTCCATTCTGTCACATGATCTGACTCTACAGGTCAGTTGATAAGCGAGTTCTAATGCGAGTGAGCGCAACCCGAATCTCATACATGGGTGGGGGTGGTTTTCGACTTTAGGCAGCGTTTTCAGTCTTAAACGGGAAAATGCAAAAAAGCACTTTTACTCAGTATGCGAAGTCATACCAAGGCGTCAGTGTACGACGAGTGCAGCTACAGTTTAAAGCAGTGATACCACCGTGTGGCTGTTCTGCTAAATAACGCCAGCTGACTCTCGCCACAGCGACCCCCGTAGATACGTTCAGTCAGTCGACACTGGCATGCGTTTCCGTTGAAGAGGTAGTGGAATAGAATAAAATAGAATACAAATGCTATATACCACTGAGTAAGAAAATACAAATGTACAACTTTGTCAGAAAAAGGTATTGCACTTATAGCAGTCTTATTGCACATGTGAGGGTTTTAGTGTTTGATCAGCTGCAAAGTCTTTGTTGTGGAGTCTGACAGCAGTGGGGAGGAAAGACCTGTGAAATCTCCACTGGGTCCATTTAAAGTTGATCATAATGCTGTTAGGAATTCCAGCAGGCAAATATCATACAATTTCAGCCGTTTAATAGACCAGCTTTTATATTTAATTCCACCAAAATGTAAAACTGTTAGAAATACACCCATTTGTTGTACGGCTACTCAGTCATTAAATCTCCAAATTTCTGAACCGACTTTGGCGTGCCATCCCATCAAGGCCCATATAAAGCCATTGGTTGTCAGGTTGCTACGTCATCGTGGCTAGACATTTCAAGATTCTGTGACATTGATAGAAAATGTACCTTTTGTAAAACTGAACCTGAAAGTGTGACCCATCTGTTTTATAGCTGTTCATATAGTGCTACATTTTGGAAAGAACTTGAAAATTATATACTGTGAAAAATAACATACAAAGTCAAAATTGAAGGGAAGGACATTATTACGGAGCCCCTCTGATGACATGGTCCAAAAAAGAAATAAATCGTGGCCACGAAATAGTATTTCGAGGGAACGAAATACTATTTCGAGGGAACGAAAT